>JASCZW010007314.1:0-69467 GCA_034211315.2 Aedes japonicus
AAAATATTTTTTCAATTTTTTTGTCGTACCATAAAGAAGAGATATTGAAAAGTTGCTGTATTTGCTTGTGGCGGCTTTCCGATCTGAACTCATTTATCCAAAAAAATAACATTAATAACACTACAGTTAGTAGATGAGTTGAAAAAGCAAACAAAAAATATTGCACTATTGATGCTGCTTTTTTGAAAACTCGTTTGCTATTTTATCACACGTTTGTTGGTTAAATTATAAAACGTTACAATAATTTTTAATTTGCGGAAGGTATTACTATAATAAAGAATCCTGTTGACGTGATTCGAATCGAACAATTAGTTTTCGAGTTATCACCGGCATAAACCGATAATGCTGTTTTGAGTAGCAGACCAGTTGAAAGTTTTAATTAAAAATACTCTCCCACGCAAAAGGAAAGCGATTGTTCTGAATTGTATCGATGGCATATTGCGCCCGGAGTTCGAACTTCGTTAGGGTATTTGCGAGCGTGCATTCTGGGCGACCGCGATGAATATTTGCGGGTAAAAATAGGCGGTAATATAGCTTTGATGACGCCCGCATCTGATCCTTCTTAAGATGATTCCAGCCTCCCACGCAGCGATGCGCGACGGCTGTATGGACTCGCAGGATTCTGAAACGACTTAGGGATACCATAACGACCCCAGCGAACCTGAATGTCACCATATGGGATTTTGAGGTGATTTTTTTCTATGGGTAATGATGCATCTCCTTCCCGGTGGTTGTTTATACAGAACGTTGTAGGCCACAAACAGGGATAATCCAATAATATAACCCCAATGTGCAATGTATTTCTTGTGTGTGTATATATACATTTTGATAGATTTAACTTTTAAGTCACGAATGGGGATGTTTTATTACTTTCTGTGCTGGGCACCATAAGAAACTAGAAACCGTTAGGTGTAGAGAAAACAAGACGATTTAAATTGAGAAAATGATATGGAAAAAGTTTCGCAATGATAATGAAACGTTTACGTGCTATAACGAAATATGTGAAAACATAGTAGGGAAACCAAAAGATCTATCATAAATACAGATTCTGCTTAAGTAATGTAGAAATTATATATATTTAACAACGGCCTCAAAAAACGTTAAAGCACCCGCGTCTATTGCATTTTCATTCATTTAGTTACAGCGCCAGGTGCTCGCATCGGGTTCACCTATATATAATAAAAATAAATGTTAAGCCAATGAATCACGAGAAGCCATGAACCATGAGGAAAACAAATGAAAATCATATATCATACTTGGAGTTCTAATGGATGATCGAACCAAATACCTCATAAAGAATAGTTCATTCTGTAAATTTCGATGTGTTGCTCCTTCTGTTCTGGATCACGATAATCATTTGTAAATAATCTTTGTTAATCATTTTCTGTATTATTTCAGCAATATCCATCATTTCTATCCAACATATTACTACAGCAATTTAAAAATAGTGGATAAACACAGCAGAAAAAACTAACTGTATGAGATATTACTACATTGAAACCGACTTCCTTAGCTTCGTGGGTGTCTTGGCAGAGAATCTCAATCCGAGTCTTTGCGTCACGCCTGCCGGACACCAGCAAAGGAGCAAGTAATGATTCGTGACCATATGAAATGCAACAACGGCGCATCTATTTCAATGTCACAACAAAGTGACCACAGCCACATGAAAATCTAAATTAGTAGTCATTATCACAACTCGCTTCGCCAGCATCTATCTCAACTGAGTCATTCTGAATCCAGACTATCAGCCGGTTTCCATCAGTTTTACATAAGAAATATCTTTCATCATTTCAATGCTAACAGCTGAAGTGACGCCATTGAACCCGAACAACGACAACAGCATTATGATTGGATCACCAGAAAAGGCGATTGCTCGTCCAAACAAGCGCTTTGAGACACGTAGAACATGTGATATGGAACAATCAGACCGTCGTGCGCAGCTCTTAAGCCCTGAGCTGCGACATCCGTCTTGATTCGTTCTGATGATGCCATTAGTGGGCATGGTTTTTTCCGCCGGGATCCGTTTGCACGTTTGTGTACTGGAAGCCACTGACTTCATTCTATCAGCGTCGTGAAACCTCATGGTGCCAGTTCTAGAATCTACATATATATGTACCCAACTGAACTGCAACCTAAACGAGCAACATCAATGAATGAGATATAGTGCGGTTCAGTTTCGTATTCAGATTTTGAAGCCACCATCGTCGAAAGTCTAAACTGAATAACAGTTCTTCGACCACCGTAGACGGAGCAGCGTGAACTCAAATAACGACACCTGGTATTCAATGAAATTATTATTTGTCAGTTTTACTTCCTGAATACTGCCTCTATTTATTCTCGAAAACAAGATAAGGGCTGAATAAACATATCGTTCTTATTCGTCATGCACTTCCATGCGCATAATTTCAAACTGAATAAAACAATACGATTCGCAGCGAACAGCGACGAGAACCGTACGGAGGACCTTCCATGTTCAGCATTGAAAGATACCCGTATAGGCGATGGGCGTAATTTTCAGAAACACTTTTATCGTTATTTATCAGCACCTGCCGCCCGGTAATAATTTTTCAAATGTATGAAGGTTGATAAGAGATTCATTTGTGGCGCATATGTTGTGTTGTTGCGTGAGTATTACCACGACGATTATCCACGCAAGAGAATAGGGCGCGATCTTGTAGCGCAGCGCTCTTGCTTGTTTGGCAGCGTCGCTGCAACACGCTTGATCATTTCGAGCCGCGCAGCATGGCGACTCTTGTTCTCCGCCCGGGCGAGTCTGCTTGCTTGTAGCGGGGCGACGCCTGAGTTCTTAATATAACGATAAGAGGGCGTGGTTTCAATGCTTCCTGAACTGCAACCCAGCTGCTTTAGATTCGAGGCATACCAATATAATTCGCATTGTTTTTATATATTTGCTACGCGAAGCAATATTTAGGAGGCAGATTTATTCTTTGACCAAATGCATTTTTTATCTATTGATGGATTGTCCAAAATTCAAAGCTGATAATTGAAATTAGATTGAACCCGTTCAGCAATCAAATGCTGGGGACTGCTGCTATCGTTGAGCTGCCGGTTTACAGCACCATCGAAGTTGATGATGTTCCAGCCGTTTCCAAATGAGTGGCTATGATGATATTTTATTTTCCATTTTTTGAAATCGATATTATAATTTGTAGCGTCAATCATAACTGCTAAGAGTACATAATTAAGATTTTGCGACTGTTTATCTTAATATTTGTTTTACAACGCAAAATAAGTGCCTGCACGCTTTTCGATTGATCGATTGCTTGAACATGCTCTCTGAAGCCGGATGCTATTTTGGCGAGTGAAGGGTTTATAAAGATGTAGCCTGTTTGCCGTGTCCGCCCGAATTTTGATGGGATTGACTTACCAGATGAATAGCCCTCGAAAAGCCCCACTGCTTAAATTGTCCTCACTATCATCACATCATCGTCTTTTGATAGGTTACCGTCTAGCCACTTATTTCTTTGATAGTATTTCGTGAGCTGGAATGTTTGGCGCTTAAATTTTATTAGTTGCAATTGATTTTTCCCGAACAATAAGATTGAGGACAAAATTTCTATCATTCATAGATGACTTCAGTAATTGATTTCTCTCCTGCACTGATAATAATGATAGATGATGATGATTTAAGACGGTATAAAGCTGGGGAAACCTCGTTAATGATTTATCATCATTAATTATGCCAGTCTCATTGTACCAGTTGTCACCACGTCACAATGTATTTCGATGACTGTGTGTGTGTGTGTTTTTTTTTTTTTTTTTCCCGTCGCCTCAAACGATGACGTTTATCTTCATTTCTTTATTCTTCAACACGATTTTCCACTACGGTCGCTTTTATCAATGTTAACTATTTTTAATTTGTGATTTTTTTTTCCTTTCGTACAGGCTGGGCGAGAATCATAGTATCGATATAATGAGAAAATCTTGAATAGTATTGTTTTAGACTTGCTCAGCAGACGTGACAATATAAATTGTTGATGACCGATCCGATATTTTGACCTTATTAATGTGTTACTCTGCTGAATGTTGAATCATATTCGGGCGGGGTCTCCAATTCCAGACAATATCAGCAGACTGAATGGGGGGTTTTATATTAGGAGTGTCGTCAGAATGGAAATGGTATGAATCTAAAAATTATAAAGCGAATTACGACAAAGGCGCACATGGCTTGGTGGATGCAGTTTAAATTGATAACCTTTAGGCGCACCATGCTCTGACGGCAGAAAGAAAATACATTTCGCCAGCCCGGACCAAAGTATTCTAAATAGCATCTGCTTAACGATATTATATGAATTATTTTCGCCATATTTAGAAGATACGAACTAATATAATACAGAACCGGAGAATGATACAAGACTGGTCCAGCATTGACGACAGTAAATCTTTTGATACATTCTTCGTGTGTTTTTTCGGTGACGGCCGATCATATGGATTATTGATTTATTGTCATCCGTCAGCAATAGTGATGGCGATATTTTACAATCAATATTTTCTTTTAATATTAAAAACTTTCAGTGCTTGGCTCAGTTTTATAGCGACGTCATTGTAATTTGAATGATGAGAACGTTGAGATAGAAAGCTCTAATGATGACAGCATTGATAAGGAGAGCGTATTTTGCAGGTTTTAAAAGAAGGAGCGCTGGATCCATCTACCTTCCTAAAAACTGAATGTATGCAAGTAGGTTCTACAATATGTCCTGGCAGATTCGCAAAATACACCTGGGAATACTTTTTATTGAGAAGTTTTATTTTGGTGCTGAATCCACTGATATTCTAATTTGTTTTTCTCTGGTGATTCAATTAAAATGATATTGTCTTCAGTGTTGTACTAATAAATGCCAAAACCTATTTTAGAATTGATAGGCATCCAATCAGATTATAGAGGCAGGCTGGTGTCCCAGATGAATTTGATAGTGATCCCAGAATGTTTGAGTGAATTGGTGCTGGTTCTGAATAATTTTTTGCATCTCTGTACAGAGAATAAATCTTGAATATATTAAATGTGTTTTTTCGCTGCTGTCGTTATTAATACACATTGCCTGGAAACGGATCCAGCTGCAAACTTCCAACCATAGATCTGACACCAGGCGACGCTTTGGCGAAGCAGTGACTCCGCGGCTTCTTTGAATGACACCACCGCCAGAGATCATTGATGTTGCAACTCGATATATTTTGAATTTGACGCGACTCAACGATTGATGAATTTATTAGTAGAAGCTACAACGCTTAATCATTTTACTTATGCTGCTGGGGACGTCATTAATATTACCATCCTACTTGACCCGGCATTTGGGAGGGGCTGGCGCGATAATACCAGCCTTGAGTGGAGATTACCGCCAGTTTTGTACATCGAGACGAAGGTCCGGTGATTACCAGAGCGCAGGCAAGCAACAAAATGGTCTATGAATAACGGAGAAGAATTGCGGTAACCGCGGCCTGCCTGTAAGATTACCCTGGCGCAGATGGATTGACGCGACATTTTAATACGTATTATTTTAAATAATAAAACCACCTTAACGCCTGTTGAAGGTCGTTTATTTTTTCGTTCTTCTGCTGCCGGCAATTATTTAAAATACAAAGTTGTGCCTTTGCCCATGCCAACCCAGAGCGATAATTGCGGATAGAAAATTTAATCATCCTGCTACCAACCGATTGCGAGAAAAATAAATGATAGTGATATAACCTTTGTTTGAAAATGATTTGTCGGCAAAAGGAATGAATGGTAGTGAATTTTCTTCCTCAACATACCTAACAAACTGTCAGGAAATTTACAGTATCGAAGATAAAACTAATTTGACTAATCATTCGGCAATCAGTTCACTGTATTTTAAATTGATACGGAAGTCGAGCGCGACGCGCGTTACTTTGGTTTTAGTGTGTCACCATTTGCCATTGATGAATGTTTTAGGATCAGGACGAAATTTCGCGTCGAGACGACAACTGGATTGACGTTCCAGAAACCAGTATAGTGATCTCGTCAAAGATTTTTTCGAGAAGATTTTGTTTCGGCATGCTTTTCATCAGTTTAGTGTACCACCAACAAGGGAGAAAATACGAATAAAATATCGAAGTAACTTAATAGTGTCAGAATTGGCGCCCGTAACGAGCCTTTCGCTTATCGCATTGCGTTTGAGCTGGAAGTGGTCTTTAGATTGTACATGAATTTTTTCACGTGTGAATACAAACTATGAATAAATGAACAAAAAGACAATTTAAAATAAATCAGGGGCTACAAGTTTGATAAATGTGAATTAGGGAAAAGTACTGCTTCTTCTGAACATCATTTCAACCGAGGATATAAGAATTCAAGAACACTTCAGCATTCTTTTTTCATAAAATTCATAATCGAATTTTAAGAAAGAATTGTATGCACCTTAATTTTCCACAGTGCAGAAACAGAGATACAATGTATGATACACGAATTGCGAAATTTATTTGAGTTTAGAATAAATTATTCGATTTTCAAATGTACATGCTGATAGCAGTTTTAGATGAAGTTTTGTGACTAACAAAGTTAAGTAGAGAAACTTTCTTCCTCCTTCTTCCACAGACAAAGTTTATATAGTTACGATAAGGTTAGTTTTGATTAGTACGCCAGTATAGACATTCCGCCAATTAGAAAGAAAACAGTCAGGTGACGAACTACCGCCTTTGGAATATTCTAGCTGAGCCGCAAAACGCCTTATTAGTGAGTAATTTTCTACCTAGAGGTAACTGAATGGGGAAGGAGATTTATATATTCATCTGAAGAACGAAAGATAAAACAAGAAGATGACAGAGGTAAACTTACTAGGTTGAAGACGAGTGACTTATCCATAGTTTTTCGATAATACTAAAAACCAAAGTTGATCATAACATTCTAATAGTTGATTCAACAAATAGATTTTTTCTGCATTTCTGCCTGAAATACGGCAGATGATTAGTTTTTCAGTGAAAACTTGCAGAATTTACGGAGAGATATTTTTCCAAACTTAAAAATTATTATATTGATGAAAAATTTTTCGAATGATCAATTTTGAGCTGCGACTTTAATAATGACGTTTTGGGAAGTCATAACTTCATATAATATTTCAGAAGAAACTACCTGGAATGTTTTAATATTGTTTTATAATATATTCATGGAAATATTACACGAGTGACAAATTTTCGCGAAGAATTTGCTTCCTTCAGTCACAAAAATTTTTTTCAAAGGTAATGTCTAACGCGAATTTAAGCTTTATCGAACAATTGTTTCAGGTTCTGAATATCGTCGAACCGATAAAATAATTGTATTGTTGTATGAAATCTAATGTTGTTAGAGGTTTTAAAAATTGATCAGCAGAGGACCGGTCCATTAGAATCAGTGCGTAAAACAAAATTGTATTTCCGACGCTTATATTCTCGGCACGCAATTTCATTACGATCAAAATGACTACAAAGTATTATGGCGCTTATTTGTTTCGAGCAGCGCAAGCGTGATCATAATAGCGTCTGTTCCGACTTCTGCTACGACGCCGCCGCTACTGAAGTCAGATGGCGTTTAGTGCAACAATGTGCAGACATGGATGAGTTGCCCAAAATCATGTTGATTGTTTAAGTTTCATTATATACATGAAGTTTTGAGCATCGAGCTACCATCTATAAGTAATAATATCCAACACAATGAATAAGTCCAGTTTTAATAAAGTATGAAATATAAGACACAATCATTCTTCCAAAACCGTTGAAATTGTCGGCAAGAAATTGCGCGAAATTTTGGTTGTCCTTGCTCTTCTGTCCCTCCGCGCTTCAGAACTGCATTACATAAATCCGTTGGTGCAGTAGTGGGCTTCCAAATTTCGGCAGCATGACTGCGTACCATACATTTAATTTAATTTGATTATAGGATCCATTGCGCCTTGGTCGGAATAGGTAAAAAGTAAATATTATTTTTCTCAATAATTTATTGTTTTAGATCCCACATTTATTTTGCCTAAACAAGTTCGTATTGAGACCCAGAAATGTAATATGTAAAGTGTCATATTTTGAAATAAATCAGAGATCTCTCCAGTCTGAAAGGACTTTAGTGCCTGCCGCCAGAAGTAACCTGCCAACCCTGGAACCTGCATGTATGTTCGTCCTGGGCTAATTAATGTGATATTCCTTCTGCGGACAGCTTTGATCCAAGTGCAATAACGAGTAGAGCAAATCCCTGGGTGGTGGTAACATTGATTTTGGGCCAGTTGGCCTTCCCTAACTCTGGGTCTCGCCGAGGACCATCGTAGCACAGCACTGTTTAGGAGTCTCGGCACGGCTGGCAGGAGGACGATGATCAGCTCACGATGATCAGCCACCTCTCCGAACACGGAATATAGACGCTGTTTGGAGCCCCACGCCCCAGACGCTAAGATAGACTGACACACCCTTCTGGAGAGAGGCGAGCCCTTCCCTATGTTAGCATTGTGATCAACCTCAGGGCGGCCGACCAAGCTTTCATGTCTGCAAACTCAGCTGATACCGTCCTGAATTCATATATGAATTTTACTCTGTGAAGGAAAAGAAGGAATGGCTTGTAGCTTGCATAATACACGTAAAAATATGTAGTTCTTGTTTAGATGCTCTGAATAAAAACTAATTCCTTTTTAAATTTGCATACAATGCCGTTAAAAGTCTCAAAACTTTTTTGATAAATAAAAGTTTAAGCAGTGTGGGCTTGTCCCCTGTTTTTAGTAAGCCTCACTAGTTCCGACTCGTAAGAACAGCTGCAAACCGATGAGCTTTTGAAATCAATCTTAGAACTTCCTGATTTTTCTCTAACATTCTCTCAAACACATCCTTAAAATTACATTTTCACTTGGAATTTAGAAATTTACCTTCAAGGATTAAGTGGATTATGAATTTGAGTTTAGAATACTTAAAGTTTAGTGAATTGAAACAACGCCAAAATCTTGGGGCGCATCCTAAAAGTTCAAAAGGAACTTTCCAGAGCTTGAGAAAGATAATTTTTCTGCATTGGGTCAGTGAAGCGACTTCCTCAATAAAAAACTCCTTCGAATGGATCAGGCAGACGGCTTAGAACTATGGGAGGAACACTCTTCTTAGTAGTTCTTGCGTGAACATCCCAAAAAAAAACAGGACCAAGCATTCTGAAGTCTGAAGATCATACTTTCCACAAGAAGTTCAGGAAAGAACTTCCCGGAAATCAAGAGAGGACTTCTCGAGTATGAAGAAGTATGAGGGAACAGAACTTCTGGGAAGTTTGGAGCTTTCCAGAGGTTTGGAGTTCTTCCCAGAAATTCAAGATGGTCTCGTCCCACTACCTGCTGGCTGCCACTCTCTTAATTATTTTACCTAGGAAGACGCTTCTCCTCAAACCTCTGTGGACGATTGCGTCATGGTAGTTCAGGAGATCTTCTCTGAGGAAATTCAGGAAAAGGAAGCTTGAAGTCGTAACTACCTGTAAATTCGCAACAACAATGTCGTAATGTCGAACCTTGCCAAATTAGTCAGCAAGACCTCCCGGGAACGAGGCCTGCTTATAAAACACCGAGATTCTAATAGGAAATTATTGGCGTCTCCATAAACCTTCCAGTAGGGCGCAGCATCGGCAGTAAATGTGCTTATTGATTTCCAGGCACCATACCAGCCCCGCCTCGGAAACAACGAGACAATACAAAATTCTACCACGGCGCGATGTCGTCTCGCATACTTCCATGTGGATGCTTCATCGCCGTTCACCATCACGCGTCCGTGCAGGCGGTGGAGCTGCGTCAACCGGCGTGCAAAATTCCTGGAGCGCAGCGTATGCCGACGCCACATAAGTAGAGGTCTCGAGTGGATGTCACTCCTGACTACTTCAGAGCCTAGCGCCCCGTTCAAGTCAGGCAGTATCAACCGCAAACCAAGCACCAACGCAAGGAAAGATTGCGGCACCTCGTCAACGAAGACTCCAAACAAAATGGCGCTCACGACACCACCAAAGCGAAGAAGTAAATTGAATTGAATGCTGAAACCGTTGCGGTGGTTCAGTACTTGTCCGCGCGACAATCCCACCGAGGCCAGTGGGATGTTAGCCAAAGCATGACGTCCATGGTCTGATAATTACCGCCGGACACATGCCATTTTTCGCTTTCAAATTTTCAGAGCATGTACCTCAACTTCCTACCTGCCGCACACTGAGGAACTTTTAACGACTGCTCTTCATATCTATCATTCTAGCAAAAACCTTAATGTGCGTGGCCTGAATTTGCCTTCATGGCGACAGAGCGTAGACATCTCCTTCTACATCACCGACGCTTTAGCCAACCAGAAAGTACCAAATTAATTAGTTGGTCTTCGTTGGTAAAATTCAGAAATGGAAAGGTTGTTTCTGATGACCATTCACGTAGTCTAGTAACGGAAGTTAGGCCTACTGATTGAAGATCCAATGTGGTGCCATCCATATGAGCACTTTAGTTCCGGGAAAACTTCCCCGAATGCAATTTCCACTCCTCCAGAAGGTTGTAGACAGCTTTCAAAGCTCAGCCTGATGAACACATCAGAATCTCAGGATTCTCAAATCACAGAAAGTTCGTCTCTCTAAGAGGCATATAGGAAGCATTTTCAGTAGCATTGGAGGTAATTTGAGCAAAGCATTTCTATATAGTCCATGAGACAAACGGTTTCCCCGAAATTCAGGAGAAAATACCCCGACAGTTTAGAGAGGACTTCTCAAAGTCTCAGGAACAAACTTCTAACAAATTTTAGGAATTTCAGCATTCTCCGTGCTTTGTTACATAGCCCATTTTTCTCCTTCGCTGTTACATGTGATGGATACTGATTAGAGTAGTGTCTGTGCAGGAAATTATCGATAGCTTTCAGGAATCAGTTTAGAAAACTTCCTCCAATTGCAGGAAAAAATTACGAGAGAAGGAACTACCTGTAAATTAGAGTTGTAGGAATATTCTTCAAAATTTTTGAGGAAACACCTTTGCTGATACTCACGAGAGGACTTTCCAGAAGTTCCGAGTAAAGCTTTAGCAAACGTTTGGTTGGAACTTCCACTATGAATGCTAGAGACTTTCGCTCTAGACTTCAACGTCGAACATTTCTACGATTTCTGAATAAGACGTTTTCAAGAAGCTCAAAGCAATTCCACGAAGTTCAAGCTGACGATGATTCGAGCAGCACCAGGAAGAGAACTGGCGCAGTAGTTAAGCTGGAAATGTTTAGTAGTTCAAGCAGGAACGTGCTCAGAAATTGGCGAGAACAGAACTTTTACGAATAATTCCTGAAGTTCATAAATGAGAAATGAATCTCAGAAAGTTCAAAGATTGTTCATTGAAATTCTAGTGCGATCGAACGCTCCGACAGTCTTGGAAAATTTGGATGGAACTTACCAGATGATTTAGACCGCAGTCATATGCTGGAACTGACGCGGAAACTTGCTAAACGATGTCTGGATGAAGGAGGTTAGGTTGTAAGTTAGCGAACTTCGACAGAACCAAATCAACGTGGCTGCGCAGAAGTTCATACTTGGCATAGAATGTTCGTGAACAAAACTTCTCAGAGTTTTAACCGAATAGAGCTTTCGACACGGATTCGGACTGGACCTGGGTCAGTTTGGATCGGACCTGGATTGGTCGGACCTGGATCTGGATTGGATTTCAGATTGGATTTGGATCGGATCTTCGGATTGGATTCGGATTTGGATCGGACTTTCGATTGAGTTATGGAATGGATCCGGACTGGCCTGGATGAGATCCGGATTAGATCTGGATTTGGTCGGACCATGATCTGTAAGTCCAACAATTGACAATTGACCAGGTGAATTGACCATCTATACCCCAAGGCGCGATGTAATCTTAACAAATAGATACATCGTTGTTCATGTTGAACGTCCGTGGGATCAGGAGTTTTGCCATTATCCACTAATCACTCTAGAAGTCCGGGTAATCCTAGAGCATACCATGAGATCAGAAGCCTAGCCACCTCCCAGCGACGAGTCTGATCGCAGCAAAAGAGACACGCGCTTTCCTGCCGGACGCGGTCTTTTAGGATGAACGAAACTTTGCGAGTCTCAAAGATCCATACAATTAGTGGTAATTCCCATGAAGCCTTGAACGATCCACATAGCTGGCGTACAGATCTTTACGCGCGCACCAGATGCCCGGATGCTGTGGAAACAAATAGAGATGCTTGATGTTGACGCGCGTTGATTACGTCATTCAACGTTCCATCCAACAGATGAAGGTACAGCGCCGCATTCGCCACTCCTCCCACGCCCATGCGGCGTTGTTAAGCCACACGCTGACCACATTACAGCCGTCATAGAAGTGCTTTAGAGCCGGCAGCGCATCCATCCTCACCGCGAGTTGTCGTCGACCTCGCTGGGGAAATGGAACGACAGGGATGGCGCTCTCGCTTGAACTGACACCGGTAACTGTGCGTGCGCAGGATGAAATCAATTTACATCAGGCAGCGGAAATTCTCACAAATTTTCATTACCGCGTGAACGTGTGCTTTCGCATCTGCCACCGACCGACGCGGCTACCGCATGCCACGAGATACATGTGCCGGTCGAGGAGTCAAAGTGCAAGTTGAACTGATTGTACTCTATCTGTTGACAGCGGAAAGCTATAGCTCACACCAATGGGCTTACCACGGATGTATCCGCCCGTCAGTGGGGATTTGATGCAAAGCTGATGCTGCTCGCTAAACCCCTTACCGCGGTTCGAAATATTAGTTCGCGCTTGTTGCGGTGGATGTTAATTAATTGCGACAATATTGGGCTTCGAGTTGAAATATCAATTTCCACCGGGTCTGATAGGATTTGCCGCCGTGGAAGCAGGTTTATGGATCAGTCCTGATCGATGTGCGTTTGGAAGATAACTTGATGTGAAAGTCATCCAGGCGCGATTCATAAATTTCGCTAGAAATTCGAGCTGTTTGCAACGTTCTACCAGAAGTAAATAGAAAATACCTCGTTAGCAAATCATAGAAATCCACCCACTAGAATTCGGTTGCAAAACAGCGTCGAAGAACCGATTGGTCATAGCGCTTGTTATTCCTCTCACTGACCTGACTGATTCAACCGACACCAACGAAATCTTGACCAATTGGTAGTGACCCGTAACGAATCCCGTCTCGTCTGATTCCAGCCTTCTCGACCACGACATTGAAACAATCAACGAAAAGCCATAACTCCATCGTCCGTCTCGGGCAGCCGCTCAGTAATTCCATTTATTTCCTCCGGAGAACGAAAGCAAGATTAGCTTGTTCCGCGCTTGCATATGAACTCTGTGTACCTTCCATGTGTAGACGATAGGGTGCGCCATGTAGGGGAGAAAAAGAAGTTTCAATAAGACTGAAATCGATTTTTTTGAACTAGTAACGACAGCCTGCAGTTGATCATTTTTCACGAAGTGTTTTATTTTACTTTTGTTATCTTCCATATATGGTTGAATTTCAATTGTTTTAAAACGTGTGAGACCTAAGGCGTATAAGTTATCGACTTCCTTTTTGATTGAAAGACGCATAATAAAAGCACCTTACTGCGATAGCTTCCGTTTAAAACCGATTACTGCGATCGCTAACAGTAACATGAAATGTCCATAATGCATAAACATCAATGAAAGGCCCAATTGCATCGACCTTCATCATGTCGCTGTTGAAGTTTCTTTAATAGGATTAGGAGCTACTTCGACAGTAGACCTATTTCCACTAATCATCACTATTCTTAAGCCGTTTTTGAACCAAACAGCTTATTAGATTTTTGGAATATGCTCACGCCACACATGTATTGATCATGTACATAAATATCAAGTCGTTTGGTTGGTTTACGACTGAGAAAAACCGATGATTGACGGGAATGGGACAACCTCCGCAGTTGTTCTCCACCCTAAAACTTTGATGTGTATATGCTTGATATATCTTTTTTCTGTATTCTTGAAAATCACAACTACGAATTAATTTGTTACACCGATCAATTTAAAATCTTACATAAAATCTTTCAACAACAATCCTTCTAAAACAATTATTTTCAAAGCGGTAAACTCAGCTTTACTAAACGCTACTCCACAGTTTATCTCTGTTAACTTCTCGGAAACATAGCTGTACCTGTTTACGGATTTTCAATCAGTTTCATAACATGGGACTGCGGAGAATCGTTTTTATTAGGCTATTTAGAAGTTTTTTAAGGCTTCTCAAAGTTTTATGAATTGCAAGAGCAGTTTCATTTCTGAAATCGAACATCACCTCAGAGTAGCTTTCTCAGTTAGGATCTTTGCAGGACTCCCATCTTTCAGTACAAATTTGACCAGTACTGCTTGCTGTAAGAACTCCATAGGGCCTGTATCTTTGTAGTAGGATCTTGATTTCAAACTCTTTAGCGAGTGTTCTCGTGGTTTCTATAATATACGACAAATCCAGCTCTACCAATGGCAGATAGTAAACATAATTTTCAAAGATTCTTGTGCATAGGTGATGCCCGAGCAGGAGACAACAAATTATGAATACCTAATATTGGCCGGTTACAATAAGGTAAATTTGGCTTCTTTCTTGGCTTGACTCTTCATAGGGACTCTAGGTTCACAGTGTCAAGAGTAGATTTCAAAATTTCCCCTCGTTTAATTTCAAGCTAATTCGATGTTTATTTTTATCTGTGTACGAATAAATTGGTTACACCGATCTGTTTAAAATCTTACATAACATTTTTTGAGCAACATTTCTTCAAGAACTGTATCACATTTCAAATAATATTCTATCCTGAATTCATATTTGCAATCGATAAAATAGTATTATACGACACTTTTTAATTTTCCAACTCAAACGCTTGACATTTGCCTGATCTCAACGCAATGCAGCATCACCGCTCAGCTTGCCATGTCAGAATCAAAAAGCTGTCACCGCTTTATTGTGTACGTTTAGGTTTGGGAGTGACAGGTGGAAAATTTTTAAGTTAGGTTTGAAAAATTGTGTGTGACTGTGAAAATCGCTGCGGAAGTGTCTTGGATTTCATGAACCACATCCGAAACCTGCATGTTTACAAATACCTAATAGAAAATAGTCACGAACGAATAAGTTTGTATAATTTTTAGTTTCAGATATTGGAAACGGAGCCAGCATGAATTACGTTATTGCCGATAAAACTCGGCTCACGGATGATACAAAGAATATTTTGAGTGCTCTTCAAGATTTGATGTACATGCATTATGTTCACAGATTTACTGTCGTTGTACGCATAACTGTCCCATGTTGAAAAAGTTGTAATTGAAAAAAAAGCGTTTTAAGGTTTGCGTTATTATTGTGAACGGTTGGTAAGATTCTTTGTTAAAACCCACAAATTTATGTGAAGATGTGGCTGAGTTTTGATGTAATCTGTGGTATTACAAACAATAAGATTATTTTTATACGTAAAATACGAGGTAAAATATACAGTGGGACTGATATGCGTTGAATCTTGCCTTGCAGCAGAAAATTCTAGGCATATCAGTCGCACTGCATGATGTTTTGATGGATAGTTGGCGATAGAATTTACGTTTTCAAACACACATGCCATGTGCATTATTGTTTATGCTCCTACCATGATTCTGAATATTTTTATCACCATATCATCATTAAAACACAGTTCTATCAAATGCAAATGGTGGTTTATATAGACAATTTAATTTCAATGTTTTATGTCAAAGTCATTGTTTAGGTTTACATATAAGACCCTTATCAATGCTGAGTGTCGAGTAGTTCCTACAAAGAATGTTGTAAACTTAAATCAATTTTGTTTTCTTAAGATCTCTTAACAAATGTCGTAGTGGGACTTTTATGCCTAGAATTACAACATGGGACAATCTAGCTTGATGTTTTTTGATACAAACTCAGAACAAAGTATATAATTTTTTGTTTGTATCCAATAGTATAAATAAAATAATTAAGAGGTCGCGCTCCAGGTCTGACGTGTTTGTGCTTCGCTGCTTGTTTTATCTGCAAATTTTCGAGAAAATTAGATATTTAGTGGAAATTATTGTGTAATGTTGAACTTTTCATCTTGATAATGATTCGGTCACAAAAGAGTTGATTGCGATCCAACACGAGGCTTTCGACTGGTGTAAAAACAAAGTGTCCCCGGTTCAGACGGAACCCCGAACATACAGCCTTGCGGCGACAGGAGGAGCTCGAGTTCACCCGCGTCACTCGGAGATGTTTGGTTAATGGTCGTGGGCGTTCATGGTCGACCATCTTCTTAAGAACAGAATGTTATCTGGAGGGTACGCGGACCTGCTCTGGTTGCTCGATGTTACAACCACAGCAATGGAATTTTCTGGAAACCCGGGTGAGTTCATTCCATTTTCCCCTTTTGTGTCCCATTCCAATATTTTTTGTTTCGATATGTATGTATATGTACGTGTATTTACACTCAGTGGCATGGAAGAGGCCGAGCGGGGTTTTGTTGGCGGAAGACTCCATGTTCAGCCTCCTGTAACTTTATCAATTGTCAGTGTTTTTGGATGAAGGTTTGACAACATTGTGCAAAATGTGTGAACCTAGTGTGATCAAGGTTTCATGTTGATAGGGTTTATGGATTTGAGGTTGTCGCTGGCATGTGTGAGGAGTCATTTTTGGAGAGTGAAGATTTCGGGGTCCGTGTTTCTGTGGGGGGTTTGGGTGGCATATTGGAGGTTTCTTCGGGGGCAGCAGAGGTGCAGAGGATTGTGTGGGCGGGATTTGAACTGTTTCCATGGGGTGGTTTGGACTGCAGCTGCGTCTGGGGTTGTCGTACCAACGTGGGCATTTCCCTTTTCACCCGGTGCTGACCTTGCTGAGGTGTCGGTGCGGGGAGAAGCCGAGGTGAATTTTATTAGTAATACTGTATAACACTGTATACGTAGTTTTTTCTAAACCAATTCATACTGGATGCCATATTTTCAAAAGTTCTTCGTTGGTTGTCACTAGTTGTTTGGGATATTTCACGCGTAACAAATCATGTGTATTAATAAGATGAATTCACCTCGGCTTTTTTTTGCACCGATGTTTCGGCGGGTCAGTATCGGGTGAGGGGGAGGTGCTCGTGTTGGTGTGTCAACTTTGACGCCAGCTGTGGTCGGACCACTTTGTGGAGTAGTTCGGGTTTTGTCCACATTGGTTTCTGTGTTTTTGTAGGCTATGGAGGGGTTTTTAGTGTGCTACCTGGGTCCATCGCAGGGGTGCGGATTTTTGGGGTTGCTGTGTCCAGAGATGGCTTTTTTCGCATATGTTGTGATAGCTTCGGGTCTTTAGGTTTTGTCGGCATGGGGGTTTGATCGCATAGGGTCTATACATTGGTTATTGAATTGTCAGATTTTCGTTTGGAAGTATTGATGGTTGGCGGGGAGACAGGGGGTTGAACAACGTGGTTTTTGGGAGCAGAGGTTTTGCTGGGGTTTTTTTGCTACTGAGTGTATGTGTATGTTTGTCGTATACGCATACGTGTATGTATGTGTATGAATGTTCATTTAATTTTATAATGCATCATATATCATATATGATCACATCACTTATCAAGGGTGAATCCTGATACATCGAGCCCTACCCTACTAACATGAAAAACCTCGCTTCCTGTGACCTTTGTGGGGATGCAGAAGGTAAACGCGGTCCCTAATCAGCAAAGGTCACACTAACTTTCCTTCCTATTCCCAACTGATTGCAAGGACGTGGCCGGCGCCGTTATTGATTATTAAGAAATTGAGTCACTGAAACGTGTACGAGTGAGAATGGTCGGTTACTCCCAGCCCCATTCAGTTGATTCATTGTGCAATTTCACTGGATTCAGATCAATCACGGGTAGCCGTCATCGATACGTGCATTCAGTCAATCCAGCGCTAAGCTAAGCTAATAGTATAAATAAAAAATTAAGCATATATTGAAAAAGTAGCAATTTGACCAAAAGTAACATGGGACAGTTATGCGTAGAACGGCAGTTTATATATTTGCAACGAGGTGCATAATTTCTGGAACTTTTGCAGGAGTACTATTTTAAATATCCATCAAAAGGAACAAAGTTAAACGCTGTTCGGGTAGGAAGGCAACAACGCGCGGTAATAAAAGTGATAACATTACACTAGTTTACAGCATTTATGAACTCGGTAAGCTGATCATCATTTCTGATGTGAAATTTTATGCAAAATTAAAAAATGCCGTCAAAATAAATTGTGGTAGAACAGTTTTCGAGATATGGATAAAAGTTTATTTTTAATATATGAACATAAACACATTTACTTAAAAGAGAATATCTCCAACGCGTGTGTTCCAATTTCAAATATTTTTTCATTAAATGAAGCAAGTTTAAATTTAACGCCGATCTTCTGAACATTGCTATATTCTAGGAGTAATAGTTACAGTAGAGACACCAAATCGTGTGTGTGTGTGTGTGTGTGTGTGTGAGAGAGAGAGAGAGAGAGAGAGAGACGGGCGTATTTCTTTTGAATTTCTGTTTTTCCCCGCATTTCTGCACTTTTTTTCCCAAAACCAGCATAACTTCCTCATTTTTCATGCAAAATATTTTTTTATAACGTTATCTTGGTATTAATCTTATGTTTAACACATTTTTTTTTAAATCTTCAAGAAAAAATCGCTAAAAATTATATATCGTTATAAATAGCATCGAAACTATTACTCCTACAATATTGCAATGTTCAGAAGATCGGTGTAAAAATTCATTTTGTTTCATTTTATGACAATATATTTGAAATAAGATCACATGCGTTGGAGATATTTTATTTTAAGTAAATATGTTTTTGTCATTTATTAAAAAACAACTTTTATTCATATCTCGAAAACTTTTATACTCTAATTTTTTTTCGAAGGCATTTTTGAATTCTGCATACAATTTCACAGTAGTCGAATTATAAAGTTCATCACTTTTGATTTATTTTGTAAACTAGTGTTATTATCGCTCTATGTACACGGTGTTCAATAAGTTCGAATACAAGTTTTCATCATTGCGTAGGTATGCGCCATGTACATATTCTGCATTGGTATTGGTGTCAGCTTTAGCTTCATTCATACGCTACCGAATGTGCGCGGTGTTGACATTCTGTTAGTTGTTGTTCGTTTGTTACGCGCGATGAAAGAGTATCGGGACTTCGTAATTAAGCGTTTTTGAACGGTGAGCGACCCGGCGATATATTCCGGCTGCTGAAATCGCATGGGGTCGAAGCGGAACTTTGTCTACACGACCATCAGGCGATACCGGGAGACGTCCTCGACCAATGACCGTGCGAGATCCGGTCGGCCGCGTTCAGCGAGGACGCCACGGGTCATCAAGATCGTGAGGGAGCGAATTCGGCGCAAAAGAACCGCTCAATCCGGAAAACGGCTGCGAATCTCAACGTTTCCATTGGAACCGCTCACACCATACTCACCAAGGACCTTGGTTTCAGGCCTTACAAAAAACGTAAGGTCCATGGCGTTTCGGAGGCTACCAGCAAAAAGCGGTTGGATCGAGCTAAGAGGATCCTCTCTCGGCACGCTGGTCAGGAGTTTGTTTTTCGGACGAGAAACTGTTCGTGCTGCAGCAGCCGCACGATGTGCAAAAATGACCGGGTGTGGGCGCCATCGAGGGACAGCATTCCTGAATCCAATATAAACATCCCTCGGTTCCAAAGTGCCGCGTCGGTGATGGTTTGGGGGCAGTATGCAAACGTGGTAAGCTACCCTTGGTGTTTATTGAAAAAAACGTCAAAATCAACGCGGCGTACTACAAAACTGAGGTTTTGGAAAAGGTTATTGCCCCAGTCTCCGAAGCCTCTACGGCGATGAGCACTACGTGTTCAACAGGACGGTGCACCAGCCCATACGGCAAATGTGGTTCAAGCCTGGTGTCGGGACGATTTAACCGACTTTCTGGACAAAACTTTGTGGCCTCCCAGCTCCCCGGACTTGAATCCTCTCGACTTTTTTGTTTGGTCCTATATGATGGCGAAGCTGAACGAATACAAGGTCAGCACTTTGGATCATTTCAAGACGGTAATTCTCAAAATCTGGGACGAAATGCCCATGCAGTCCGTGCGTGCCGCCTGCGACGCGTTCGAGAAACGTTTGAAGCTCGTTAAGAAGTACAAAGGGGGGTCATTCCAGAGAAATGTTGTAAACGTTCCTTGTAAACATAGCTTTCAATAACATAAATCCAAAAAATAAAAAAACATGTTTTCATTTTTTTAACAAATTTTGAAAGTGTATCCGAACTTATTGAACACCGTGTATCATCCGTCTGTATCCGTCTGTATCTGTTAGTCAAAATGCAGTAGAACGTTAATAAAGTTTTTGTCCAGAACATTTTTTAAATATTATCGTCAATATTTTTCATATTTATGCATCTATATGTATTTTACGATATTTTCATTTCATTTATTTTCTGTATATTTACGTTAGTGAATAACTTCAAGACGAAGAACAATTTTTTAACACAACGCACTTAACGAACAATTTTTGAATTGCAAAAATAAACGAAAGCTATGAAAAAATAATTTGTGAACGTAAATGAATATTATTGCGGAAAACTTCAATAAAAGGCGAATAAAGAAATTGTTATTAATAACCTATTTCTTTTATTTTCTAATTAAAAAAATAAAAAATTGTTTTGTTCTTCGAACCCAAATAAAGTTGACCGATAGTTTAAAACAGGTTTTAAATTTATGGCACTCGTTCACCTAAAGTAGAAGTGAATTTACAGCTAACATTTTCTCTGTAAATTCCAAATCATACTCAAATCTCTATTGGATATGGCAGAAGTTAATTTGTTACCTCAAAGTCATTATAAATTTGCAAGTTTCGTTCAAAATAACTGAAACAAATTGACTTTAAATTTTAAAATATTTTTTTTAGCGTCTAAGAAACAAATTCACTTTTTTTAATTGTATAAAAGTTCAGACAATTTTTTGAAAGTCATCGATACATAACTTTTTTGTAAGCCTTGTCCTTTCCGAGTAATGTTGATTAAAAAAAATCGATCAAAAAAACTTAAGCCTTTTTCAAATGGTAGTCTAGATAAATTGTATGCTATGTTGCTTGAAAAAACATAGGCTACACACCCACAAAGTTTCATTGGATTCTGAGAGGGTGCTGCCAATCACTGGATGAGTTGGCGTGAAATTCGTCTTTAGCTTTAATTCATTCCAATGATTCCTCTAACGGATGTATCTTCAAACAAATTCTGATTTTATCGATTTTTCATATGATTACCCTGCCACCTGCTGGTGAACTCATCAACTCATCGCCAATCGTCTCAACCCTGCTGTATACAGAGAAAAAATGAGAGAGTTATGAATCAGTTGATTTGCGGCAGAAATGGCGAAAACAATCAAGCAACAACACGCGAAGGTTGACATCGTGTCAGCCGGATATAGTCGATCCGATATTTACAAATGAACGAAGGCGAGCCCATCCAGGTGAGACTTTCCAACGAAAAGACCGGGGATCTACTTGCCATCCGCTTTAATGTACGTCTTGTCGTCCATTACGATGCAATTCGGCTGAACCAATTACTCGCGGTGTAGCTTCGTGGCGTTTATCGGTTTGGTTACCTTGAAGACATGAAGTTCGGCCCGATTTATTGTCTGTTGGACGAAACAGACGGAAGAATTAACCTTCTTGGCCACGTCGCGAATCGGATGGCTTGAATTTTCAGCGCAATCCATAATCCCTCACCTACCTTTTGCTCACGGGGTTGGTTATCCTTGCTTTTCTATCCACTGCCAGCTCACCGCTTGATCTCTTTGGACGATTTTATCACACGGAACATGGTCGAATTGTCG
Organism: Aedes japonicus; assembly: GCA_034211315.2. Taxonomy (NCBI): domain Eukaryota; kingdom Metazoa; phylum Arthropoda; class Insecta; order Diptera; family Culicidae; genus Aedes; species Aedes japonicus. The sequence goes on from JASCZW010007314.1 coordinate 21,744, forward strand.
GTTCCCAACTGTTTCGTGATCCACCTGTGAGACAGGCCTGGATTTTCCACGACCGTGCCCATATTTTTTTGTCGAAGCGCTTCTTGCTTGGAAGCCGTTTCGATAACCACTTGACGGGAGTGACGAAATGTTTTGTTTAAAATGTTAACATTACCCTTGAAACTAGTGTTGCTTGAAATTTCACAAACTTTTACCTATGCAATAAAAAGTAATACACAAAGGGTGTGTTGCAATTTTTTTTCGAGTACTCAGTTAAAAAAAACATGTAATTTTCTGCGTAATCTAATGCATATAAAGAGAACGCTAGATTTGGCAGACATTAATGGGACATTTAATGTAAATTTAAGCAAGTGTGTTGCGTAAAAGATTTCAAACGATGTTGTATGGCTCATGAAAGATTGCAAACAAGTTCGTTGTATAATCTTTAGACAATTTTGATCCAATTTTTACATTGAGTTGTCTGTTGTTTAGGTACGAGCGAAGCCAGTCATATACTATTTTTAACATGTCAAGTCGGAATAGCTTTGCAAGAAGAATATCATGGTTCACATAGAGTCCATATAAAGAGTCGCATCAAGAGGAATATGCACTTATTTCGATTAGTTCTCATTTTGTGTGCAAGTATGATTCAGATGAGCTGCTCGATACACTATAATCGGCCAGTACCCATGTAAGGATTAAATATCATACATTTCGAACTTCAGTTGGTTGACTTTTGTTATCATTCGCGAAATGGGTATAAATACCAATTTTTAATGATTTGTCTTTAGTTGTGGTAATGAGCATTAGCTCAATCAGAATAGTTTGCATTTACTGTATTTGTATTTGTATTTGTGTACTTATTCGTAACGGCAACATTTTAGCAAATACCTTATTATTACTATATTACTTGATTACTTCAAACGATGCGTCTAACAAGCAACCTTGAAGATTTTGTTATCCAATTTGGCCGTCAGTTTTTCTATATTCTACGCACTTTCAATTATACAAAACGAGCCATGCGAATGCTAAGATAATTTTTAGCCCATCAATGGGTGGAAGAACACCCATCTTCCGGTTGCATAATTTTGATTTAAAAAGTAGCAATTTTTTGACAGCTTCATATACTATTAAAAAATGGGTACATTTTTACTCATTAATGGGCACTGACCAATAACAGTGTAAGTAGCCTCGATAGGTAGATTTGGCTTCACTCTTGGCGTGATTAGGTTCACAGTGTCAAAGGCAGATTTTATCGGGGAACAAAAAAAAAAATTAGCAAGCGCGTAAAACTTTTCCTCGTTTAATTCCAAGCCAAAGGAGACGAACGAAATTGTTTGCAATCTTTCATGCGCCATACAACAATGTTGGCAATCTTTCATACAACAGGCTAGATTCGGCTTAAATTTCTAGCGTTTCGTTTATGTGCATTAGATAACGCAGGCAGTTCAATGTTTCTTTTTATCTGTGTGTATATGCACAGTTGCATTTAATGTAGCAAGACAACTGCATATAGCACTGGACTGTTTGAATTAATCGATTTGATCCAGGCTTTACTGTAGTTAATTTGTCTTAGTGTTCCTCTATGAAGGCCCGTAAGCAGATACAGTTACGTGCAACCCAAAGCTACAGGGGTCTAGAGAGAATATCTTTCCAGAAACAAGTTCGCAGAAACCACACTAAAATCTAGCCCTCGCCTAGGAAAAAGTACCACTGGATGGAGAGAAGAGCGCACTCTTTATTCACGAAATGTTAACAACAGAAAGTTGGTAGTCTCACTCTTTCTATCCACATCGCTTCAATCGGGTGCTCTGATGGTCCTTTACTTCATCTCAACATATGGTGTTGTACAAATATATGAAACATTCAAAAAAGTAATATGATAATCTTACCTTAATTTTGTGATCATTTCAACTTGAAGCTAGAGATAATAATACTTATAAGCTTGTTAATTAACATATGAAATACATTTATTAATACCAGCAAAATTATGATGGACGAAAACTATCCGACTAGAAAACGAACATTTTAAAAGAAAACATCCATGTAGCACTGTAAGCATCAGTAAAATTGAATGGAGCATCTCACTTGTCTCTTTCCGGGCGTATTCAATGACGTCTTTATAAGGTCCGGCCCAACAGTCAGCTTGCTATTGTTGGAAGGAAAAAAAATTGCAAACACTGCTGAGCAAGTGAGTAGTGACGTCATACAAAAATGTCAAAAAAAAAGTCATTTTTCCAGAAGGTCTGCAAAATACTCCTACGGGGCGTCGATGATTTCTTCGCGTAAGCTGAATTTTTAATGATGAGCCATTTTTTGAGGTTTGGCAACAGATAAAGGGTGTTTCGATCAAAATTTGGTCACCTTAAACTTGACACATTTCCTTTCATCGAGCATTTAGAAATTTTGCACACCCCTCAGATTGAAGATGTGTACGTGTAGCATCATGCCTCTATTTTGATTTTGAGATTAGCACTTCAATAACCAAAATGTCGTCGAAGCAATGCATAAAATTTTGCAAGTGCATAGCGAAAATCCAAACTACTCTCACAACACGTTGGCGAAATCGTTGAATGTGGCTAAATCATCTGTTACCAACGTATTAAAAGTGATCGGTGAACGTTTGTCGACATCTATGAAAGCTGGATCGGGGGGAAATCGAAAGCCGGAGGCCACAGCGACGACAAAAAGAGTTGCCCGCTGTTTCGAGCGGAATCCCGCCCTCTCCGTCAAGATGTTGCAAAGAAGCTGGTATGGCGCCTTCAACTGTGGATAGAGCCAAAAAACGCGCTGGACTGTCGACTTAAAAGAAAGTGGTAACTTCAAATCACGACAATCAACAAAACTTGCCATTACGGAAAAAAGGCCATGGAGTGGTATGCTGCCAGCAACGTTCAGCTGGTGCCCAAGGGCAAGAACCCTCCCAACACGCCAGAGCTCCGCCCAATCGAACAATATTACGCCATCGTCAAGCGGAACCTTAAGAAGGCTCAAAAAGCTGTTGTGAGCAAGAAACAGTTCAAGACGAACTGGCCTTCTGCGGCGAATAAAGTGGACAAGGAGACTGTACAAAATCTTATGGCAAGTGTTAAATGAAAATCCCGGCAACTCGTATTCTGTAAAAGGAAGCTTAGCTGACTATATCTCCTGTATTCTGGATTAACTGAACTTGAAAAAGAAAAAGAATTTGACTTATTAATAAAAACTTTGATCGACTCAAACACATTACTGTTCAACCAAATTTTGATCAGAACTCCGTTTAATAGTCCGAGGAGCCAAATCGAGTGAATACGGTGGATGCGGAAGCAATTGGAGCCGTAAGTTGAGCGCCGGCGCAATGTCTTTTAAAAACAAATTTGTTTTCTCTTCATGTGAAGCTGTTTTTTGCGATTTCGGTCTTCAATCGCTCCAATAACCCACAGTTATACTTGCTGTTGATGGGTTTGTTCTTTTCGAGGTAGTTCAAGAAGAGTATGCCATGACAATTCTAAAAAAACGACGCCAAATTCTTTCCGATCCATTGAACCTCCCAGAACGCCTCGGAACTCTCGTGCCGGTTTCAGTCCTTTGCCGGGCACTCATGCCCTCATGTAAAAGTGGATTCAGGTTTCATCAACAGTTACCAATCGACGCCAAAAGTCCTCCTGAATTTTGCATCAGCAAGTCTAAACACTGTTTCGAAGTGGTCTCACGTTTGTGTTTTTGGTCAGGAGTGAGCATGCGCGGCAACCCAGCGGCAGGATAACTTTTTCATTCTGGATATATGGCGCGTGCGCTCAGTGCTATCTTTGTGGCATCTGACATCTCACGCACCTTCACTTTCCGTTCAGCCAACACCATTTCATGAACTTTTTTGACATTGTTGTCTGTAACCGCATCGGAGGGCCGGCAGCTGTGGACTTGACCATTAGTGGAGTTACGGCCTCAACGAAACTCTTGAAACCATTATTTACTTGTGTTATCTGACGGAGCATTTGCCCCAGAACACTTATCCAACTTTTTTTTTGTTTCCTTCGCCGTTTTGACTCTCAAAAAATAATGTTTTATGAGAGAACAGTAATCGTTTTTATCCATATTCAATATGATGCCAAAAACGTCAACATCAATCAGCTGCCAAAACAAAACTAATGGCAGTATCGCACTGAAATTTGACGTGTTTGTCTAAATAAGAACAGACTACAAGGCACTATAACCTTTTTTGCAGCAGCATCGCATTTTGGCCGTCAAGGAGGTTACTTCCCAGGTAATCGTTAAGCATTAGCAAATGCAGTAAATTAACCTTAAATCTGCATTACCGTTGCAAAAAGTTTTATATTAGCATTATATCAGCATCTTGAATGCTATCTGTTGTAAAGTTGGATATCAAATGCTATTTACATGCTTGTATCCTGTAATAAGCATTTCGATTGCAAAACAGCATTAATGAAGCATTATCATAGCATTCCAGTAAAGAAGCCGTATATTGGGCCAAAAGTTGCATTTATGTAGCATTTGAGGCGACTTAATTGCTTGATAGGCTGCCGTAAAGACGCTTTCGAACTGCTAATTAGTTACCCCACCTAGTATTTTTGGTTTCTTTGAGGAATTTAACTGAGAAAATCTCATGGTTTATTGCCCACAACAGCAATATAAATTGTCAATAATAGATCGCTTATACAGATGCTGATTACTTGCACTGTTGAACCAGCTGATTGCCATCACCAGCAAAGATTGCTTGTGCTTCTGGAATCGATGTTAACAGCACACAATCACTTCAAACTAACATTCATTTTTTCCCGACGCACCCTAATGAACACATGATGACAACAACGACCGTGACGACGGCGACGACTACGGTAAGAATGGCAACCTATGGGTCGTTAATGGTGGGAAACGAACAGTACCATTTGCCTTTCTGCGGAGGTCCTTTGATTTATCGGCTGACATGGTAGTCCATGCGTTCGTTTATGAACATGAACCACGACGGCAGCTGAAACTCATACATGGTTCCATTACCCTATTCTGCGAGAGAGAGCTTCCAGCATCGACGGTACCCGAGAGAGAGAGTGTGTTCGATACACCAATGGCAGGTAGCAGGAAGTTCGGAAGGTCATTACGTGTAAGACCTGAAGGTTTGTATGATTTATTTCCTGGTTATTACACCTCTCCGTTTTGAGTCGCTGGGGGGCAAGAAAACGGCGGAAAAGCAGAACGGACAACTTGGAATTAATCATCCTTCCTTGTATGCTCCCATGTGGGGATTCCTTCGATTGTGGAAATGCATTCGTCTTGAGTGGTTGAGTTCGTAACGTTTAAATATATGATGGAGAACAACGGCTTGTAGTGTTCCTTTTGCTTTTCTTCTCAGAACTGTGTGAGCTCAAATGTGTTTGCTCAACCAAAGTGGAATCCAATTTAGAGCCAAACAAACAGTCATCATCGTTTTGGGCAGCAAAAAATTGAACGAGGGCTAGGCGGATTTAATTACTTTCTTCCAAAACGGACAGACGTTTGCTACGCAGTACGAAGGCTTAAATTGAAAACTTCTTCAGGAAAAGCAGTTCAAAGCATTGGCTAACCCCTCGGATACGTTTCCAATTTGTGCTTCAATCAAGGGCGAAGAAAAACTAGGCTAAGCTATTGGTAAACAATAGTTTGCTGCCTTGGTGGAAGTCTGGAAGGTCTGGCGTTTCTTGCTCTCATCGGAAACTACCCACCCACCATCCGCACTCTACTGGCTGACCGGTGAAGTGAAAAGAGCTATGAAGAAAGGTTTTTCCTCCAACATCGTAAGCAAACAATCAGCAATTTAAACTGAAATGGAATTACAACAAGGGCGGAAGAGGAAGTATGGTTCGATGGCGCTAAGAAATGGGAAGAGGATTTTGTTTTTTTTCGGAAGCAAAGGGAGAAAAGACGCTGTAGTTATAATTGAAATTGCATCAGTTTTTGCTACTTCGGGCGAACCGATCAGCTCTGCTGGGGCGAAGAAATTGATTCCCATCACAGCATTGGTTTGTATTCGAAATATTATACTGAAGTTCTCAGAGAAAACTTTGAAATGGAAAATTTCACCAAAAGTCAGTCAAGTAAATCAATAATTGCGATTGGAGGAAGTCTCTTACAATTCTTCTTTGTACAAAACAAAAGAATGCTATAGTGCGAAACTTGTCTGCGCTAAAAAAAAAAAAAATAAATAAAAAAAAAATATGTTTAAATATCTGTTTCCAATTTGGTATTCCTCGTAATCCTGACCATCTAGACGGCTTCTGTTTTTGACAAGTGGGTTCAGTAGATCAAGGCCTTCCTATTGGTGACTCTACCGTGATCAATGAATTCAAAAACACCTTAAAAGGCATTGAAATACCGCAGACGCTATGTTTTGAGTTTCATCATATATTTTATGGAAAGTACTCCTTATGAAGATTAACTACAGCAAATGTTCCGGAACGACTCCTACTTCAATATTCTTTACTAACCTCATACGTTTTTTGAAACTGTCACAGGCTGCACGTACTGATTCCATGGGCATTGTCCTCCCACGTCAATGGACGAACTGGTAGGATACCGAGGTCGGTTCGGCGATTCCGGGTGGATCCGCGCTCTACTCGACCAGCCCCGGCGGTGGACATAGCCTACACTGAAGAGTTCCCCGGCGGTGGACATTCTTCTGAAACTTATTCTTCTGTTATTCACGGGCCAACCGGTAGGGTGCCGAAGTCAATCCAGCGATGCCAGTGGAGCTAGGCGCACGGTTCACTGGTCCCGACGACCCAGTCCGTCCGCTGCTTCACGATCTACTCAACTAGTCCCCGGCAGTGGATCTAGCCTGCTCCGGCGGAGAGTTCCCCGGTGGAAGAATTTCTCCTGAAACCGATCGAGCCAGTAGCGCTGGAACGTTGATCCTTACGCCACTTCCTCGCTGTTCGGACAGTATTCGCATTACTACCCGGTCGACAGCGTTCCATTTATCTTCTTCGTGGCACATTTTGCGTACGACATTGTCGGCGGTCATACCAGGCATATCCCTGCGCGCTTGTTCGATTCTAGACATTCGAAGACGACGTGCTCCGGTGTCTCTTCTACGTTCCCGCACTCTGGACAGAGAGGCGAAGGTGCGTGACCAAACCAATGCAGATATTTCCGAAAGCAGCCTTGCCCGGACTGCGTCAGATGGAAGTTCACTTCTTCATGCTTCCTGTTCACCCACGCAAACACATTCAGGAGCCAACGAGTCCTTTCTGACGATAACCCTCACGTTCCTTGTTCCAGCGATAACCCATACTATCTCCGATGAAATCGTTCGGTAGGCGCTTGCGACCCGCATGGCCATGAGTCTAATACTCTGCTCAGTTTTTCCCGGTTACGCTTTGTTTTGAGCGCTGCGACGCATGCCGAAACTCCATACCTCAGAGTTGAGGTTGCAACGCTTGCCAGAAGGCGTCTCTTGTTGCTCCTCAGCCCGCCGACGTTTGGCACGATCCTTGCTATCGCGTCGACAGCCTGTGACGCCTTTTTGCAGGCGTAATCGACATGTGCGTTGAAATTTAAACGGTCGTCGACCATCACCAGATGCTTTAGCGCGCGCTTCGATGCAAGTTCGCGTTCTCCGACAATGATGTTTACTAGTTGAACGGCTTTCCGGTTGCTTACTCGCACTACCTCCGTCTTATGATGGGCCAGCTGCAGTTTTGCTCTTGTCATCCACGATTCAATGGTATCCAGCGCCTCGCCATCAACAGATTGACCTCCTCTAACGGCTTGCCAGTTATAGTTAACAAGACATCGTCAGCGAATCCAACGATTTCAATTCAACTGGGCAGCTACAGCGTTAGTACTCCGTCGTATATCGCGTTCCATAGAGTTGGACCAAGAATGGAACCTTTTGGCACCCCCACCGTAATCATGATAGATTTTTGGCTCAATTCCGTTTCGTACACCAGGACTCTGTTCTGGAAGTAACTTTTCAGCATCCTGCACAAGTAACTGGGAACACGCATCCTGTGCAGTGCTGCGGTGATAGTTTCGCAGCTAGCACTATTTAAAGCATTTTTCACGTCGATTGCTACTACGGCGAAAAATCGATTTCCTCTCCTCTTCTGTGTGGATGCCTTACCTGCACTATACACGACTGTCCAGATTGCATCTACCATTGAGACTCCCTTTTCGATCCGAATTGCCTCCTCAATAGACCACTCTCGCCCTCCGTGCACTTTGTAAGCCTGTAGAAAATGATTCTTTCCATTAGCTTTCCGAGGGTATCCAACAAATAAATGGGTCTATACGATGCGGAGTCCCCTGTCGGTTTGACCGGTTCCGGCTGCAAAACCAGCTTCTGGACCTTGTATAGCAGCTTTTAGCACTACATTGGGTATTCCATCCGGGCCAGGGGAGGGGCTTTCTTCACCTTCAGACCCTTCGCAACGATTACGAGCTCTTCGTTGGAGATCCGTGAGCCATTGGATTCAGCTTCTTCGTCTTCATATGGCGTAGGCGGCCACAACGTTGAGTCATGGTGCAGAAAAGGACCTCCTCCGATCTTCTTCAACGTGTCCGGACACATGGGTTGGCATCAGCTTCGCGGCAAAGCTCTTTGACGCAGTTCGACTTGCTCAGCCTGATCTTCCTTTGAGAGCCGCGCGAGCTTCGCGGAAAACGGGTCTCCGGTCTTCCCTCACGACATCAGTTCTTGCCTTCTGCACACCTCTTCTCACTCAGAGGCATGAAGCCGAAGGCTACTGAGTGTTCCGTTCCACCAGTAAGCTGGGCGCCGTCTGCACCTGGGCTCCAATTTCCTTGGCATTGATGCGTCACAAGCCATTACTAACGCTTCTGTCAACTCTTCAGCGTTGAGACTTTCACCGCTGTGTGTTCGAAGAGCTTCGATAAAGGCCTCCTTGTCGAAGTCCTGTATCTTCCATTTCCGCTCGCGGGTCCGCGTTCGTCTCGTTACTATATAGGCTCACCGGCTGACGCTGTAGGCTATCGCTTGGTGATTGCTGTGCAAGTACTTCTCACTGACTCTCCAGTTCATATCCTCCGTAAGCGAAGGACTGCAGAACGTGACATCGATTATCGATTCACGACCATCTCTGCGGAATGTGCTGACGGTGCCAAAGCCTTACATCCAGCTTCGCAAGAGCTTCCAGTAAGCTGTATCCTCATGTAAGTCTGCTACCACACTCCACGGCCCAACCGCTGATATCACCTCCGATGACTACCGGCTTTAGTCCGACCAACGTTTCAGTGAGTGTATCCAACATCCTTTGTACTCTTCGTCCGTCCACCTTGGAGATGCATAACAACTGCACACGAAGATTCCATTGATTTTGGCAATCACGAAACCGTCATATGAGCTTTCGACCACTTCTGGGATAGGGAATCCTCCGTAGGAATCCTTCCTACGACCTGTATTGCCGCTATCTGGAGTGTTTCCGCCACCCAATTGCCGTTTTTGGGGGGAACTCGATACGGCTCTGCAATGATCGCAACATCACACTTCGTCTCCGTTGTCGACTGCCACAACAGTTACTGTGCGGTGTCGCAATGATTCAGATTAATTTGCGTTATCAGCATCATTGTTGGCCTGCCTTCGCCTTTTTGTAGGCCGGGCATTTATAGCCTCCCGTCGTATGGTCGTTTCCGTCCTCCGGCTTGCACAGCATGCACCTGGGTTGCTTCGTGCAGTCTCTACCAACGTGCTCCAACGCCGCATTTTCAGCACCATTTGGACATGTCTGGACCCTTGCAGTTTCTGGACTGGTGACCAAACTCCATGCATCGGAAATACTTCTCCATTTGCTTGGTGACTTTGATCTTGCCTGTTTCCGCCAGCAGGAAGTCGGATTACCACCGTCTGGGTGCCCCCCCAATGCTTTCCTTATTCGGATTGTCACCGGTACTTCCAGGTTGCACTGCTCGGTCAATGCATTCCTCAGCTCTTCTTCATTCGTAATTTCGTCCAGATCCTTGAACTCGACCACTGTCTCCTGTGAAAGAGCTTGCACGGTTGCCTCGCTGCCCAAGGATTTCGCAAGGATTTCCCTGTACTCTGATCTCTTAACCGAAAAATCCTTCTTGAGCTCGAACAGCATCTCTCGTTTTCGAGAGCGTCTGGTCTTTACCACATTCTCGCCCAACTCCTTCAACTCAGGATCCTCCCTCACTCTCCTAAAAAGTGCAGCGTACGATGCCTTGTCGTTCGCTTCGACGATCAACCCGTCACCTTTTTTCCTCTCCCTGGAGGTTGATGGTGTTCTTTCTTCTTATGTTCCTTCTTTCTTTCTTCCTCCCCCTTTCTGTTCTTTTTCTTCGCCTGCTGGCTCTGCACAGTGCGCCATCCGTCCTCTTTCTGATTGCTGGCGCGCTTTTGTTCATTCTTCTGTTTTTTCGGGACTTCCTCTTCTCCTGGCGTGGCCCTGCCTCTTTTCTCTGAGCGAGTATTCCGGTAGCTCTTCGGTGTCTCTAGATGTTCAGCCGTAGCTCTTTCCGTGACTTCTCGGCTGTTTCCGCTCTCAACTTGAGCGCCTTATGCTCACGTATCGCAACTGAAACGGCAAACTTGATGCTCGTCACCAGTTGCTTAATCTTCAGGTGCACGTTGTATTTGTCTTTGGTCGGAGGAGTCTGCGGTAGTCAAAATAAGCCTATTCTTATGTAGAATTTCCCTAGACATCGAATAAAGGCAATTGCAGCCACCGCACGAGTCGGGAAACAGAGATATTGGGCTGAGTTTGCCCAAATTCCCCGTATTTTTGCATATTGCTGAATAATCTATGATCGGATATTCGATCATAGATTATTCAGCAAAATTGGATTAATGAACAATATTCAAAAAAAGGGGGAAGTGGGATAAAATCAGCAATATCTTTGTAACCCGACCCGTCTGTCTGTCTGTCTGTCTGTCCCTTATTGAGTCGTAAACTACTGAACCGGTCAGCTTGAAAATTATTTTGCATTTACCTAATTCTGCAGATGGAAATTTTTGATTTTTGAGGTACACATTTCTAGTAGCACACTTGTTGTTAATCGCTTAATGTAACCTCAATGTAACTCAATTAAGTCACAATCAAGTTGCTGCGACCAAATTCGATGGCTTGTGCTGCTTGGGATGTTTCTAAGGTGATGCAACCACTTTCATTTGATTCCTAGGGAAATTCTACATAAGAACAGGCCTACTTTGATTACCACATACCCCTTCATTCGTAGATTAATAAACGATATTCGAAAAATAGGGGAAGTGGGGTAAACTCAGCAATATCTCCGTTATCCGACCTGTGCGGTCGCTGCAACCACTTTCATTCGATTTTTATGGAAATTCTACATAAGAATAGGCCTAATTTGACTCCCGCAGACTCCTCCAAGCATAAATTACTGGGCATTATTCGAAAATACGGGGAAATTGGGGTAAAATAAGCCCAATATCTCCATCCACTGAATCTTGCGGCAAGTGGGATCCCTTCCATTCGGTTCCCTAAGAATTTTCACATAAAAGATGCTATTGTTCACTAACCTTGTGCTACTTGGAGCTGAATTATCGAATTCTTTCACGATTGTACTTTTTTTTCCACTGTGTGTTGTACTTAGTCGCTTTCGTGATCTCATGGTTGTCTATGAAACAGGGAGGCCAAGCGAGTGTTGAACACGTTCCTTCATGGGGCTCGTGTCCAGAGCATGATCAGCGTAAGTCGGGAATATGAAATCCGAGCCCTTCTTTACTCGGGAAGCAGAATAGCACGAATGTCAGCCCATCGACGCCATCCGGTTCGTATTCCGTATAGTCCGTTGTCCTTTGCATTGGCCAGTATGTCATAATCAAGATGTTATTGGCATCAATCCTGATGTGTCGGTTAGCAGTCTGGGTGTTGGGCCAAGGCACTTTGGAAGCGGTATCAGGTCGCTTGTACGGAGTAACTTACAGATATGTGGTTTTTTGAATCTCCGCCACATCTTATGTATCCTCTGCTTGAGCTGTCTAGAACCTAGAAGCTCGGTCACTCGTCGAAGGAAGAGACAAAGGTGGTAATCCACACGGATGTGTGAAAGGTTTTTGCTTAGGAAAGATTCCCTAGCTTCCACCCAATTCGCAGAAGGAGGGTTCGTCAAGCCCCTGGACTCCTGTCTGTCTGTCTGTCTATCTGTCTGTCTGTCTGTCTGTCTGTCTGTCTGTCTGTCTGTCTGTCTGTCTGTCTGTCTGTCTTTAGTGTCTGAACTTTAGTGTCTGAACTTTAGTGATCGTCAGTCGTTGCGAATCAAAACAAACCCAAAAAAAGGAGATAGTTCCTCTCCCATGTGCGCATCTGTAAACAGAGTGCACACAGTAGATCGCTAGAATAACTATACAAGCCACAGTGGTACATGAGCGTCTTTCCATGCGTCAATTTTTGCCTGTTGAAGTGGCGGACTTGTTCCGTTGCTACAACCTACCCCGCAGTGGGATGTTAGGCAGAGGTTGACGTCCATGGTTTGAGTACCATTGGATTTTCAAAACATCTGTTAGATTTCCTACCTGCCGCACTCTGGCGGAACTTTCAACACTTTCTCTTCACATCTTTCATTCTAGCTAAAAACATTAATGTTCACTCTTGGTGCCTCATGGTGATGACCGAACATCTCCTTCTACAGAATAGTGTGGCTAAAATCCGTGCTCGGAAGCTATACGACCAGGTGCTGACCAAGTTCGACGGGTGTCTTCTGATGGACGATGAAACCTATGTCAAGGCTGACTTCGGGCAAATCCCAGGTCAAAAATTTTACTTGGCAACGGCTCGGGGGGATGTTCCAGCCAAATTTTAATTTGTTTTTGCCGACAATTTTGCAAGAAAATTCATGATTAGGCAGGGTATTTGCAGCTGTGGCAAAAAAACGAAAGTTTTCGTTACAAATAAGACAATGACGTCGGAACTATTCCAAAAAGAGTGTCTCCAAAAACGAATTTTGCCGTTCATTCGATCCCACGACCATCCCGTAATGTTTTGGCCAGATTTGGCAAGCTGTCATTACAGCAAAGTCGTTCAAGAATGGTATGCAGAGAAAGGGGTCCAGGTTGTTCCGAAAAACCTTAACCCACCCAACTGCCCCCAGTTCCGCCCTATTGAAAAATACTGGGCAATCATGAAGAGGAGACTCAAGGCAAAGGGAAAGGTTGTCAAAGACATCAATCAGATGAAGACCTGGTGGAATAAGATAGCTAAAACGATGGACGAAGAAGGTGTGCGCCGCCTAATGAGCCGTGTTACAGGAAAAATTCGAGAATTCCTTCGAAACCGTGACGAATAATTTTATCCGTATTTTTTCTTAAAAGTATGAAGAAAACGCTACATTTGTATAAAAAAACATTTTGAATTCAATAATAAATAACTGAAATACAGGCAATTGTTTTTGTTCCAATTCTATCTGAAGCAAGCTTTAAAATGAAACACAAATTTCTGGATAGCTCGAATACTAAACAAGCAATTGGAACTAAATTTTGTTTGTAGAAGTTTTTGAAGGCAAGAAATGTTTCTAAATTGTTTCTAGACCCCTCTTTTTTCATAAAAGGAGAGCTTCCATATAAATGAAACACAATTTTTGGCACAACTCGAGAACAAATCAAGCAAATGGTACCAAATTTGACAAGTGGAGGTTTTTAGAGGCAAGAAATGTTTCTTTGGTAGTTCAAGACCCCTCTTCCTCTTTAAAAGGGGTGGGGTTCTCATACAAATGAAACACAAATTTCTGCATAACTTCTATACATGTAAATATAAATTTCTGTCTGTCTTTCTGATAGATCCACATATACTCGGAAACTACAGAACCAATCGGAGTGAAAATTTGTATGCAGGGGTTTTTGGGGCTAGGGAAGGTTCTTATGATTGTTTGAGACTTCTCCCTCCTCTAGAAGGGGGTATCTCATCCAAATTAAATACAAACTTCTGCTTAACTCAAAAACTAATCAAGCAAATGGAACCAAATTTGGCCTGCGGGGGGCTTTGAAGGCAATTTGTTTACTGGTTTGAGATCCCCCCCCCCCCTCTGGAAGAGAGGACCTTATACAAAGAAATCCCAAATTTCATCCAAACATGAGAATTACCCGGGTAACGAAAACACCAAATGTGTATTTCATTCAGTTGCAAGCGTAGCAGCGCTCGCACCTGGTTCAGCTAGTTTCAATTAAAATGTACACTTCCAATAAAGATCACTGTTCCTTAGCTCTCGATAAATCAAAATGGAAGAGGTCGTAATACTAAGAATACTTAGTTTAGGACAGGCAATAAGCTAATTTCGATAAGCTGTTTAAAAGTCCGAGATTGCTACTCCGTTGTTGCCAGATCAGCCGTAATTATACAGAGAACCAACAGATGATGCTGGGGACTAACATACATCCTCAATGTGTAAAAGCTGGTGATCACAAACTTAGTCAATACCGGTGCCGGCCCCGTCCGAATGCAAGTCAAGTAAGGAAAGGGCAGAAATATGTTGACGTGATACTCGCTTTATTGGAAGCCGATAACACCTCTGCACTTTCACGCGGAATCACTGGGATATTGGATTCAAAGGTAAGGTGGCAACAAAATCCGTTTTGGTAAACGATAAGCGGTTTAGTAAATCATTTTGACGTAAGGTCTGTATCCACATTAATCCGGACACCTTCAAATCATTGTAACTTTTGAAATATTGCACGTAGGAATTAAAACTTTCACTGTGGTATAGCTGAGAGTCTATGATGAAAAAGACTATGATTGATGTTTACATTTCATGTTTAATATTCAAGATGGCGACGAAAGAAAAACAAGTGCACGAGCGAATTTTGTACGGGCGTACGGCAAATCCTGACTTGTCAATACGGGACCTTGCAAAAACATTGGATTTGCCTAAATCCACTGTTCACGATGTGCTCAAATCATTTTCGGAACGTTTGACGGTGGAGAGGAAACCGAGAAGTGACAAAAACATTGGACGCGCTGATCCTGTCATGGACCGAAACAGGATATTAACGAAAACCCGAAATCTCTCCATTCGAACGGTGACTCGTAAAATAGGGATGTCGCCTGGATTTGTCAAAAAATCAAAAAAACGTTTGGGACTTAAGTCGTATGAAGTAAAAACAGTTCCAAATCGCAACGACAAACAGAACTTGGCAGCAAAATCACGGGCTCGATGTTTGTACTGCGAATATTCAATGAAGTTTTCATGCGTTGTTATGGACGATGAAACTCATGTCCTGGAGGATTTCAATCAGCTTCCAGGGCTGGATTTTTTTCTGCTATGGCCAGAAATGCTACAGCTGAGCATTTCAGAACGAAGAAGGCATCGGAATTTCCCAAAACATACCTTGTGTCGCAAGCAATTTGCACGTGTGGCAAAAAGAGTCAATCTTTCGTCACTACAGGCACAATCAAAAAGAAGATCTATAAGAAAGAATGTCTGCAGTAAGGATTGCTACCCTTCATCAAAAGTCACAAAGAAAAACCTTTGTTCTGGCTCGATTTGGTATCATACCACTCTGCTAAAACTGTGATGAAGTGGTACCAAGCAAATCAAGTGAACTTTGTACCAAAAACCTCAAACCCGCCAAATTGCCCAGAGCTACGACCAATCGAGAGATATTGGGCTTTGATGAAGCGAAAGCTTTCTTGAAAGAAGACATCAAACACTTCCAGCAAATTTGGACAAAGACGGCTTCTACGATTTCTGAAGAGTCTGTACAAACCTCAATGGACGGAGTTAAGCGCAAAGTTCGAAAATTTCATGCAAATATCGAATAACTATGTTTTGTCTTCACGAATTGTTAAAACACATCCCATGAATCTGAAATAAACAACTACGACGGAATTCTAATGCGAAATTTATGTTTTATTCATGTTTCGAGGTGTCCGGATTATTGCGGACACAGACCTTAAGAGTACTTTGTTAAGGAAAGCCAATAAGCCAATTTAGATAAGTTATGGAAGGCCCGAGGTTGCTAGATCAGCTGTAATTATACAGAGAACCAAACAGTGTAAAAGCTGGTGATCACAAACTTTGTCAATACCGGCACCGGTTCGCTCGAACGCAGGTCAAATAAGGTAAAGGGTAGGAATATCTTGACGTAATACTCTATTGCAAGGAAAGAACACCTCTGCATTTCCAAGAGAAATCACTGGGATGTTGGATACCAAGGAAAGGTGGCATCAGGGTCCGGCTTTTAAGTGAAACATTTAGATATTATCACCGATTTCCGATTTGAACCGCCTTATACCAAGAACAATGATGCCATTGGGGCCCCTCACAAAGTGTGATGGTGTTTTTCATTAGGAAAACAAGGTTATTTGTACTAGCGCTTGAGATTTTGGATCGATTTATACCAACAGTGGTTTATTTATTCCAAGATATGGTGGCGAGAATGGCGAGAGAATAATATGAATCACAAATATTTGTTACCCCACCATTGGCCCACCAGACTCGACGGAACACCACATCTCACCGAGAAGCAGCATTATTGTTTTTTTTTCTATATTTCTCGAATTCTCGCGCCACCGAACAATATCGAACCGAAACAATGAATAACGCGATATGCCCGCGATAACACAATAGTGCACAACAAATCATCCACACAACCGTTCACATCCGATGCTCGAAGCAGACTACCAATTTCGATAAGTTGTGAAAACCACCAAAAACCCACTATGAGTCGACTTTTCTAGCAAATCGTATGTTATTCTACTTTCCAATCGGCGACGGCATACTATAAATGATAAATACGTCGTTCAGTAAGTAAAACTCCACGTACAACTAACATGTGTTTTCCATTCATAGATTACACGAACCACAAACTAGAGACAACTTTTTCCACAAACCGCCGAGCGTTCACCTGAACAAAACTCACATCCGTTCATGAAGGCCTCGTTCGAGCACATTTTCAATTTCAATCTCAATCAGGCACCGCACATTTCACTCGTATTTTTCCACTGCGATCCAGGATAAAAAAAAAGCGTTCAAATCGTCCCTTCCCTCCTCTCCTAGCTCCGGTCCCGCCAGGGAACGAACGTATCATAATCGAAATTCTAATCATGTATTTCTTCTCCCACTCCTTTCTAGGTAAGAAATCGGAAGTGCTTCTCACCCTCAGTTGGGCCGGCGGCCGGGAGGCATGAAGGAGCAGCCTTAAGCAAATTTTCAACACGTAAAATGAAAGAAATCGCATCGAGTTGAGCTCGAAGAAAAAAAATCCCCCGATGGGCTCGTTTGGCAGGTGAGCGGCAGCTATAATCAAATCAAATTGAAATGGAAGCAGTGCCAGGTTCGCAAATGGTAAAGGTCTCCATGGAATACGTATTCCTGTGTGTGTGTGAATTTTGTTTGATTTGTTAATTTTGGGGACTGCAAACTCAATATTCCACTTTCGAACGAACAGCTGGAAGGGCTATGGGTAGCACGAAGGACGTGATTTTGCTTCTTCGCAGTTGGTAAAAATAGAACAGGTCGTATCCGTTGCTTCGAAGGGCGAATGGTGCATTTAAACTTCGGCAACTCGGGGTAACATTGAGTCCTATGCTATAATCTTGGTTCCGGTTTGATTGCACCCAAACTAACATTTGCGCTTGGGACTAATGTTGCCACGAGTTGAGTTGCCTTAGTGTAAGCGCACCTTAACCTTTATACTGGATACGACGCGAAGGGCGACAGGAACTGTGAAAGGTCAGAAGATGAAATTTTTAAATAAGCGGGATTATTGAGAAAACCATTAAATTCCATTTAAAGGATTTTACCAGAACAGAATCTTTCCGGTTACTCAACAAACACCCGAGGCATATCAATCAATCTCGTTTATTTATCAACACCGCCATCATTCTCGGAAATCACCACAGCTTCGATCACGATAATTCGTGATAATAACGATACTGATGGTCAACCCATTGACGATGGCGGGCGACTCTTCTATTCTTTATTGCCATCAAACCCCCGAAACAAAAAAGCAAAATTGATTGAGGAATAAATCTCACCCGAAAACAAATCGAAAGACTCAGCAACCCCCAATACATTCACGCTCGCGCTACCATAACCAAACAACGAACCGACCCGTCCGTGGCTGGGGCAAATTCCGCATGGGAAATTGGAAAGCAATTCGATAAATCGAATACAGATGGAAATTAGAGTGTTATTTTTTCCGAAGCACATTTGTTCCGACAGAAAATTCAATGAAAACAATCCCCGCTGATCTCCTGCAGAATCGATTACAAACCCCCCGCCTTCCCCTACGTCGGCTGTTCTGTCGCGTCGCGTCGCTTCCGTTTCCGTGAACATTTTAAGCGGAACAAATGTCGAAACGAATTTCACTCGAAACGCATCGCTCGGGCGGAATTCCGAAATAAGAAACGGGTTTCCTTCGGGAAAAGCCCGGCCTATTTGAATGAGCTTACTCTGTCGATTCCGACGCTCAACCCTGGCTAATGGATTACGAGGAACAAACGTGTGGAATGAGCAGTTCGTCAATCCATCAAGGTTGCTTGCTGGGGCCCCGTTGCGTTGGTTGTAGGCAGACGCGTTTTCTTTGTTTTCTTCTCTGAACGAATTTCAACCGAAGTGTCGACGACTACTACGTTACAAGACAAGGATGCTCATCGCCGACGATGGATGACTTTAATGCCCCAGGGTAAATTTGTACAACGATGGCTGTTGACGTGATGCTCAAAAGATTTGGCTTGTCTTTGCTGCCTCTGCTGGTGGCGGAGTTGGTTGTGTCAAGTTCCATGAATGTGATGCTGTTTGTCAAATAATAGATCAAATCGGGTGACAGCGACAGGAGAAGATGATTGAGATTGATTCGGTATCGGGTTTTTCGGCACTTACTATAACGTGGTTTCGATCGCAATGTTATCTATGAAATTCTCTAGAACCGGCAGATCAATACATTCGTGGAGAGTGGAGATTTTTTTCTTGCGAATTTTACGAACAAAAGAGCTTCCCACTTAATATTTCCTCACCTACGGAAAATCGCAATAAGACAAAATATTATCCAACTAAGTTTTTGCTATTTCTCGGTAGATGGCTCAAGCAGTAAGAGATTGCCGTTTTTGACACACCCAAAACGTTATGCACCAACGTTGGACATATGAGTTGTGTTGTTAAATTCAACAATTACCTCTGATGAGTGAACTTGATGAGGGGCTGTTCATAAACCACGTAGACAGTTAAGGGGGGGGGGCGGTTTCGAAAAAGTCTACGTTTGTCTACGATGGGGGAGGGGGGATATACCAAAAGTCTACGTAGACCTTTTTTTCTCTCTTCAAAACGGATATTCATACCCTCCACGTAGAGTAAAATACCTTCATAACAAACATATTCCAGGTAAATCCAAACATAAAATTAGTTTATTTTGGCCGCAAACATAAACTTGCTTTCTTTCTAACATATTCTATGTTGATAACCAACCCTAGTAGCACACCTGTTGCCATTCGGTTGAGATATAATAAATATGACTTGCTAAGTCATAATCAAGTCACTACAACTAATAAAGATCGTAGTGTGCTACATGGGAAGTGACAACGATGTTTGAAATTAAAATCATATTTTGTTTATTTTCAACATATGTACACATTTTGGATTTTACTGGTTGCGTTCTAAATTTAATATTTTTTTATTCTATGAGTGCTGGATTGAGCTTAAATGATCAAATGTTCCAGTTTCAAGAAGTTTGCTTAGAGATGCACTGCACACAGTTTCGAGCCCTGAACTTTGTAAAAATTGAAGCAATACATCAAATCACTATAATATGGCAGCTAATTAAATAATGGAGCATAACATCCCGTTTACATCTTCATATAAGCATCTATACATCTTAAGACTGTCTACGTTAAATTTCGGACTACAAAATGATAGTAGCAAATCAAAATTTACAAAATTTAATTATTCAAAAATACTGATTGTTTATTTCACAATAATAGATTTATATCTACGTTATGATGTTCATCCTTCTTTGTGTTATATTCTCGAACTTCCTGTGGTATACCCGCGATCAGTACACGCAAAAAAACCGCAGCAGAAACTACCATTTCGATGGTTAAATTGAGCGCAAACACCAACAATTTTAACCTAACCTAAATTCGTTTGATTTTAGAGATAGGCTTAAATAGTCGGGTGAAATGTTAGTTTTTACTACAAGATTTGTTTCCTGTGTACGGTATCATCGGAAACGCCCTCCGTGACGATTTTCCATCTTCTCTTGAAATCATCGGTGTCATTTGCTTACTTCTTAATTTCGAATAGTTTCTGATTAACTAGAGCCCAGTACTTCTCTATTGGGCGAAGTTCTGGACAGTTTGGTGGATTGGCTGTTTTTGGCACGTTTTTGACCTTTTGTACCTTATACCATTCCATGACGGATTTATCATAGTGTAAAAACAGACTGGAGAGTCGTGGTTTCTGATAAACAATAGCAACCGCTTTTACTGACATTCTTTCTCGTACACATCCTTATTGATAGTGTCGGTAGAGACGAAACTTTTTGATTTTCAACCACAGCTACATATGGCCTGCCAAATGAAATACTTCTTCGAGAATTTGGACACCTTTTTTTGTCCGGAAATACTTGGCAACGGCGTTTCTTTGCATTGCGGCATAAAAAGCCAGACCCTGAAACTATTCAAAGTCTTTGAGTACGTATGTTTCGTCGTCCATTTTGATACAAGAAATCTTTTGCAAAAAATTGGTATCATGAACCTTAGCACGACTTTTTGCAGTGAAATTTTGCATTTCATCACAGCTGGACACCTTTTTCACTTTGTACGGCTTCAGTCCTTGCCCCTGCTTCACTTTTTGTACATATAATTTTACTTTCCCGCCACATTTCGCACACAAAGATTGGGATTTTTTTCAAAAATGGCTATCACCTTCTTGTCCATTTATCGGGAGCATACTTTTCGATTTGTTCCACTTCCAAACTTCCGATCGACATTCAAGTGCTGGCAAAATGATTTTCAAACACATAACACGGTAATTTTGGGAATTTTAGTTTCTTGGCAGGATCGCGTACCGATAAATTCTTATTTCGCAGCCGTTCGTAAAAAATGCGTGTCCACTTTATTTGACGCCATTTTACTGAATGTAACAAGAACGTAAACATGTTGTACCACGAAATAAAGTGAAGAGTTTCAGCTGTCGTTTTTTAAAACATCGAAAGATCGAATGCATGGTACCAACTCAACAGTAAGTTTATGATGGCAATCACCCAAGCAAAACACCTCTTTCATAATTGGTTGCAGAAACCTGATTGTTACTTAATTGAGTCACATTGCAGTTACTTTTACTTATTTGCAACAAGTGTGCTACTAGGGCATTGAGTATTTTTATTTATACGTGAATGAGATGATATTTGATAGTTAACTTGCTCCCATTTGACAAACATTCAGTAGAGGGTTTTAGCGCTTGTGGGACAAACTAGAAAATACATTAAGAGGTCTGGGAAGACGTCAACTTGCTATGGAAAATATTCAAAGAAGATAAACTGAACTTGATATCTAAAGTGAAAACAAAAATAGCCGCATATGCTTTTATTGTGGACTGCATTTCGCGACAAAAGTGAACGCAGATCAACGCAAAAGCATCCACAAGGCAGATATTTTGTCGAAGAAAATAAGGCTCAAGATTCTGTAGCAACACCAGGAAGATATTTTTTTTTTATGTTGACGAGAACGGAGCTACGGAAGTTTTATGGATAGAATCACGTTTTGTCGAAATCATTGGACTTGACATGCAAGGTTTCTTGGATGTCAAGTCCAATGATTTCGACAATTCCACCAGAAACTTCCGCTGATGAACTTTAATTATTGGTTTAAGCAGTTATACTGTGGGCATCTTTAGCATTTGCATAATTGATTGTTGGTATTGTTTCATTCATGCAGTATTTTTATGAAACAATCCAAAAAAAAAAATGAATATCTGAATAACCTGATTCTTTGAGTTTTATTTCATAAATCGTTCCTCAAACGACCTTCCTCCTCGACTCGAGTCGAGTTATTAGTACGAGACACTGAAGAAGTCTGCACATTGTAGACAAAATACGCGTATCTGTCAAAGATAAGCAAAGGTAGTTGAATTAAATGGAAAATACTAATTTTTCTTATCATTTCTAGTTACAGGTATTCCACTCAAACAGCTCACACTTTCTAGGATTTATCTGAAGTTATCTTAAGAGCTTCCCTAAAAATTTCTGAAGAACTGCCCCGAAGATCTGGAAGGAACTTCTCTGAACTCTTCAGAGAACTTTCCTGTTTTTTGCTCAAGGTCTTCCCTGGAAGTCTCCTCTCAAAACATCTCTGTAGTTCCTCTGAAGAACTTCCTTGAAATTCTTCTGAAGAACTGCCCTGAAGTTCCTATCAACAACTTCCTTAAAATTCTCTGAAGAACTTTCCCGTACTTTTCTGAACGTAATATCTGACGTTCTCTGAAGAATATCTGAATATCTGAAGTTCTCGAACTTTTCTGAAGACCTTCTCCGTACTTTTCTGAAGAACTTCGCTATACTTCACTGAAAAACTTCCCTGAACTTTTCTAACGAATTTCCCTGTACAAGTAATCTGGATCTTCATAACCCAGCTCCTTCAGCAGACTTGCCTCAATTCCCAAGCCCTCAATACTAGAGTTTGTCAAGTTTGTCGACGAGTTTGTCCAGACTTTGCGAGTTTTTCGTTTTATCTGCCTTTTCAATATAATGTACAAGTGAAGAATGACCTGCAACACATCGGATCTTAGCCCATTTGACTACTTTGTGTGGGGTTATATGCTTCAACTTATAGGGCCTACAAAAGGGCTTATTTTAGATCGATTCACGAAACATTTAGTTGATATTTGGGACCACATTCCTCAGAAAATCGTGCGTGCCAGCTGCAATGGTTTAACAAAGCGTTTGCGCAAAGTTATCAAGCAAAAGGGCGAGAGATTCGAATTGAATTAATATGGTTTATTTCTATAACCTGCGTCTTTCAAATGCAAAATAATTGCTATGATTTGGTTGATTTGTTTTGCTGTTATCCCATTCTGTTTTCGTGACAGCTATTGTAAGACATCCTGTAATGAACCATGTGTTGGCACCTGAAGTCATTCGAATCTCAACCATTTTTAATAATACCCGAATTTTTATGTTTGTATCAACTCTGTTTTCAATCCTGATGTGCCTTAATCAAATAGATTGATAGAAAAAAGAATTTCCCATGAAAATTTTGAATGCAATGTTTAGATGCTTGCAACGACACTTAGTAGTGGAACTCTGAGGCTATTGCATATCAGCAACATTTTTGGCTAAAATATTTACCTGCACTTAGTAATTCAGAAAGCACCAAAAATGAAAAGTGCCACTAAATTATTGCTGCCAACAAATAATGTGATCAGCATTAAAAATTAGAATGAGCAACAAAGATGAGAAAAGATCTTCGACTAATTGTGACCGGTAATCTGTAAATAACAGCAACAGCTATAGTACATGTGCAATTAAATATGGTAGTATTTCCGCCAAATTACGTAATTTGAGCACTAAACTATTCGCATATGTCTTTTAATTTTGTTAGATTTTCCCATAAAAACAGTAAAATGAGCAATGGATATTTATTTATCCATTGCTCATTTTACTGTTTTTATGGGAAAATCCAACAAAATTAAAAGACATATGCGAATAGTTTAGTGCTCAAATTACATAATTTGGCGGAAATACTGCCATATTTAATTGCACATATACTAATAGCTGTTGCTTTATTTGATAGATTTACCGGTCACAATTAGATTATCCGAAGATCTTTTCTCATCTTTTATTGCTCATTCCTAATTTTTTAATGCTGATCACTACATTATTTGTTGGCACAGGCCTTAATAATTTAATGGCACTTTTTTCATTTTTTTATTGCTCAAATCTCTCTTTAATTGATGATTAATTATGCTGCCAACATTTTTAGGTGTTTTACAAAAATACTCATAACTTCGACAATTTTTAACTTATTTCATCCATGAATGGCTCAATTTCTTTGCTATCTCATTGAAAATCATGTTTCAATCAGGACATAATAGTGAAATGAACTATAACAAATTTATTCGGTTTCTTTTCTATTAAAAAAATGATCTAAAATGGCTACACTGGATCCAGAGATATTGACATTTTAGTAAACTTACTCTTGCCCACAATTCGAAAAATCCAAAAATTTGTATTTCTCAAAAACCGGATCTACTTTTATTTTTTCTGACCACGGCATTGTATTCTGCGCAGGATTTGGCATAAGAAACGTCTGTCAACCATTGTAGTTCACACTTTGGTTTTCATTTTGTAAACTAGTGTAATTAATGCATAACTTTGAATTCCCAAGGGCACTAAATGATTTCTGAAAAGCGAATTATAAATTTTACTTTATTTCTTAACTATGCCGTTTCAACATCTCACTAAAACAGCGAAAAATTGTTCTGCTCCAAACTTGGTTCAAAGGTTGCCTAATATTACAACATTGTGATTGTTATTTTGGTATAAAGACTGAACTCGGAAAAAATGAGACACACAAAAATGATCACCAAAAAATCATTTGAAATCGGATACTTCTCAAATTTTCAGGAATTAAATAACTACACACTTGAAAATTATTCACGGGGTCGGTTAAAAATTAAGCTGAATTCACTCGGCATTTTTGTATTTAACTGATAACTCGGCAAAACATGGAACGATGCCGAGTCTCAGGATCACTTGAAACTGAAATATGGGGAAACATCATTATTAAACCGATTCTCGGCATCACTAGGAGGCGAGCACAAACTCAAAATTCAACCGACTTCAGCTGCCTATTATGCCGAAATATCGGCTTAGCAGTGGTGTTAGCCGGGGTTCGGCTTTTTATCTGTCAACCGCCATGCGCCATATTGTTTTCATTCTCAAGTGGAGTAAGTCGTATGTACCGAGTACCGACAAAAAACTCGAGGCCGGGGATTTGTTTGGTATCCACCTTGATATATGTCTCGTCGTCCATGACGAGACAGCCTGGCTGGACCAGCCACTCACGGTACAGCTTCCGCGCACGCAATTTGGCCACCGTGTTTTGCTTGTCAGGCCGGTTTGGCGCCTTCCTGTCCTTAAAAACACGTAGCTCAGCCCGCTTCATGGTCTGCTGGAGGAACCACTTCGTCGAATGGACCTTTTTGGTCACGTCTCGGGTGGAAAGGTTCGGGTTATTCTTAAAGTACTGCCTTATCTTCCGCGCCTTCTCTGGATATTCCGTTTTCGGTTTTATTCCGCTTCCATCGCGCCTCTCGATGGTCTTTGTCTTCTGGAACATCTTCACAACGCGGGACACGGTGGAATGGTGGATTCCAAGCCTTTTGCCGATCCATCTGTGCGACTGACCAGGACTATCGATCACCGCGGCCAAGATGTGCTGGCGTAGCTTTTCTTGTTTCGAATGTATCTTGAAAACTGACAGATCGCGATAAAATTTTGCACACATAAACATGACACTCTAAGTATTTACTCTAGTATTACCCAAAATCCCATTTTACTCACGCGATAAAAAGTGACACCCAAAACAAAGTGTCGCATTTTTTCCGAGTCCAATCTTTACTCCCATGCGCGAGTAACAATCTGTCCGGTGAAACAAAAACTGTCAAAAACTGTATTTTTTTGCTCTCCTGTGGCATTTGATAGTGTAAACAGATATTTCGTTGTGGTAAAAAGCTACAAAAAACACACACTTTTTTTTCAGCCAAGGAGGTGGATTCGTTCCTGCCTTGACCTACCCCGCATTGGGAACGTATGGCAAAGGATTGTGTGCTTGCTTCGAAATACTGCTTTACTAATATCTGACGCTCAATTTCAAAAACTACTTCTATTCAATTTTCACAACCTGCCGTGCTCTAACGGAGCTATCAATACTTTATCCTCACATCTTTGTTCGTATTAACAAGTAGAATACTGTCACCTAGAAGCATCATAGCGATGGGAAATTATTACCGTAGTCTACTTTACTCGGTCAAGTGTCATACACAACCTCATTAATTTTTTGGGGTGAAACCAGTGATCTACCATCACAAAAAAAAACACTTAAATTATGGCTTGAACTTAAACTTAAACTTGAAAATAAATTGCGGAAAAAACAGAAAAAAACATGACGGCTCACGAAATCCCAGCCGTCCCTGGGCAGAGCTTGCTGCGATCTCTTTATGTTCAGTTGATTATTTTCATGGAGTACAGTGAATTGTGAATAGAAACACCACAGTGCGAGTTCCATAAACTCGAAGCGATTCTCAAACATTACTGATTTTCACTGCATCATTTTTTTTTTTTTCTGTCGGCAACTATTTCAACGCTACCAACCGTCACGAGTGCCCATCTTAACCTAGATTTTGAACTTGCTAGTTTTCCGGTTTTCTACTATTTCCCTGCTCTTACCTCTCGGCGGGTGGTGTCATATGAATAATTCATCATCGGAACATGTTCTCCATTTTCCCCTCGTTCCGCGTCCCCCACCGTCGTCGTGGCTGGTTGTTTGTTTCCTGTGTAGCGTCTTCCTAAAGGGTACTTACTGCATGGTGCTGGGATAAAACAAACGAAGGGGATGAGGGCATTCACAGGCAGCAACTCATCATCGCTCGTTCAAATTCTCGTAAACTCTGTGCAGTCATTTTTCCATCTTTTCTTCCGAGACGTGATTTAGCACTTCCTCCGTTGGCCCGTCCAGCTGCAGACACAGTAAGGATGATGGAGCAAATGCGATACTTTTGACTTGCGGATCACGCCAGCTTTCCAACGGATAACAAGCTTGCCGCTACGAGCGGCTGAACTCAGCATCTTGAGCATTTTACCTTGAATTCATTCGCCGGTTAAGTTATATACATAAGAAATTCAGTAAACAAATCTAGCCGCAAGCACTTTGCCAAGTGTGTCCACGTGCATCGTTCGTTGGAAAAGTGCCCAACAGCCCCGCTTCGTCTGCTATCGGATGCCACCGTATCTTACGTTATCGCAACCATACAATGCCCGGTTGAAGCAGGACACAATGTATGTTGATGCTGTGCCGGAGATAGCAGAGTCAACGTCGAAGGCATTAAATTACTTTCGTTGCAACCAAGTCACGTACTTTGATTACAAAGTTTTGTGCTCGCATCGCACATTGCCGTCAATTGGTCTTGGTCTCGGCTTCCTGGTTTTACCACGAGCGTCCACTCCCTTCCCCAGGTTGCCTTCCTGATTGCGACGATAACAATACCGCACTGTCATCATCATCGCCGTGAGGAATAAAAGTGCATGCGCCGGGGAAAACGTCTTCATATTTTTAGGAAAACCATTTTCTCGTCATTTCTCGGAGGCATATGTGACTTACTTGATTCCTGCTTCGGGCTCGTTGTTTGGGATCAATTGTTTCGGTTTGTTTGTCCCAGGAAAACAAACTATTGGCTCGAGAAGAGCTTGAAACGATTTCACCGAGTTGATGATGCCTTTGAATAGGAGAATACAAAGAAGCTGTATAGGCATCCTGCTGTAGCTAGGAGGATGCCGAAGCGGCAGGCAAAGGTGATGAGTATGTGTCGTTTATGATGATAGTCGGGGAAAGTCGTTGTCGTGCTGAGCACGATGGGGATAATTGGAAATGCATGTCATCTTGTTTCCTTGGAATAATTGATTATCGCTTCGAGATGAAAGATGTTTTCCGATGAAAGGAAACATCTTTGCTGCACTGTACGTCTCATTTAACTACTGAAACAGCTAACTTCAAATAATTTCTACTATATGATATCGTCGTTGAAAAGGAAACCTCCGACGGGAATTTCTAAGAATATCGATCGGTATTATGGGAAATGTGATCAGCCATACATGATTTATTATACGCTTCAAGGGGAATAAATGAGTTACGACTGCGAATATGACCTTATGGAAATAATTTGAAGAAATGTACATATAATACATCCAAATGTTAATACCAGATACATAGATCATAAAGGTCATCATGGGGCCTCGCTTAGCTCAGTTGGTAAAGGCGCAGCTACAAAGCAACACCTTGCGATTGGAGGCTGCTGGGCTCGATTCCCGGTCTGGTCTAAATAACTCTAATTCGGTGCAGCATTTAATGCAGAAAAATTTATTCAATCGAAGTTGCTTAAAATGTTCTCATCTTTAACTTTGCCGAAGTTATATCTATCTCTCCAGCTAAATTTGCATTCTGGACCACTGTGCAATGATACACAGTAATGATCAGCTGTTTGAACGTCATCTGGAAGCAACAGTGGCGCATCAAAATCGTGCTCAGACTTTCTAGGACATCCTATATGTCCATCGATTGTAGTTGGAAATTTTGGGAAAGTTGATGAGCTCCAAAGCTGCTTAAGGTGAAACTGGAAGGAATACTTTTTCCATATGATGTATTGGTTAGGGTAATTATCTCTTCACGATTTTTGCGATCAAAAATCACAAACAAAACAAAACAAACAACGCTAAAATGCTAATCAAGTGATGCTCCAGTGAAACAAACCGTTCTTGAAAATTTCACGCCTGAAGTCCTAATCGTATTTGAGGTTTGTGCTCAGAAAACTTCGAAGTGATAGAGACGACGCGGCTGGGTAGCTCAGTGGTTACCCGTTCTGCTTACTGAGCAGATGGTCGGGAGTTTAATCCCAGGCCCGTCCCCTTCCTTGAAATTTGTCACTTGCCTTCTTCTATCACCACTAGATTTAAAATAAAAAGCAGTCTACTGCGCTTTCTTTCATTGATCACTTCACTTACGACAGTGCATCCATGATCTAAAAATAACCTGCCTCACTAACACAACTATCTTTCAGTAAAGGAGAAGCAACTACGATATTGCACGGTGTTTTTTTTTTAAAAAAAAAGAAGACTTCTAAGTGACAGGGACTTGATCCCGTATGCCCTTAAAGATTCCAAATCGCCGAGACTTTTTAAAATGGTAATTTTAAATGTGCATTGTCAGCCTGTTCTCTCCCCTTAGCTTTGCCTTTATCATTTTACTCCTGTATAAACATTACCGAGATATGAAATGTCACTAAATTTCTTTAGCTTTTTTGTCCAGTTAATTTTTTTTGGAAGGCTCTATTGCGTTAGCTTTACGGAGCCCATATCTAATTGTATTTTTTTTTGATATTATATTGACTTAATACTATGATTAATAAACCTTGGGTCGTTTACTCGAGGATCTCCCGAGATTAAAATGAGTGAAATTTGTTTTGGAGATGGATTGCCTACAGGGTTAAATATAACGCTACCGAGTGAAGCAAAACTAAAACGTCATTAGTTTCAAACGAAAGGAATTTGTTCATGGTTTTTTTTTTTGATCTCTTACAAATCTTTGGGGTTCTTAAACTTATTGGGTTTAAGTCTGGAGAATGGTCATAATTAATTTTAAAAGGGATAAAGTCCGTGAAATTGTTCTTGCAACCAGGCCCTGCATAACGTTTCCTCAATATGAAGCAGCAGAATCCTGTTGAATACCCGAATTGCGACTTCGCAAAGAGATTCATCAAATATCCTTTCGAAACATGGTTGAGATAGTGATTGGCATTTATTTAAACACTTTTTTTTCTATGAAAAGAAATAGAAGTCGACCTTTCAAGGCTCCTCAATCCATCTAGGATAAGTGATTTTGAAATCGTAGAACTGCTCGAGCTGATGAAGGGATCTCCTGGTTTGGAAAAAAAGATTCAACGAATCACCGTGTCAGCGAATGTGTTTCCGAAATTTAATGACCCTATTCTTTTTGTTTGTTTTCAATAGACGAATCAGCCCCAGCTGAAAGTCTCTTTAATAAATAAAACTAATCTCTAATCTTGTTTGCTTCCGTAAGTCCGTGTCTTTTACATTTTGTGTGTGCTCCGAATCTCAATTCTTCTTTAAGTACATTTCTGATGATTTTACGGAATACGTTGAAATCGTTGGCCATTTTATTTGGTGATCGGCAAGGATTTCGACGAATCGTGCCGTTTTCACCAATTTTGAAGTTAAACTAGTGCTTGGACGATCAAGTTTTTTTTTCATAATTAAGATTGTGCGTGACTCCATCTATCTCTTTATATTAAAGATCCTTGATTAAAGATAGGCATGTTCCTTTTTCCCTTAGGGAAGGTCCATTAATTATATCAGGTGGCAGGGGGGGGGGGAGGGTTTTTTTTGGAAAACGTGACGATCCATACAAAAATAATTGAACGTCCATACAAAAAACGTGACAATTGGGGGGAGGGGGGGGGGGGTGTATAAAAAGTCACTTTTAGCGTGACGTAATTAATGGACGTTCCGTTATAGTCGTTCCTTTTTTCCTCCTTGCACCACTTATTGTTGTTTGATATCATATACAGAATCATATACTGTATACAGAATGACCAAACATTGCATGCAAAAAAAAATTAAAGAAAGCAGGCACCAGATGGCATTTTTATGTTTAGAGAGACTTCTACACTGAAATAAAAAACTGCATACGTTATTTTGGCCAGCCCAGTAATTACATTAATTGACCATTTTTACGTTAGTTCTAGATTGTTCAGGTAGTGCATCATTTCAATCATGAGTTAGTATATTAAAATAACGACATTGGCTGCATTCTGTTTTTGGTATGAGCGCTCCCATAGGGCCGCCGTTTATATTTATTCTAAAGGAAATTAGTAGTACAGGAATTAGCAGAATGTTCGCAATGAACTTTCTAAGCAAGGGAAAACCCAGTTTCCCGTCTGCTAGTTCGAAACAGCAGTTTTCTTCAACAAGTTTCCAAATTTCAACAACTGGATCGTTGACATCAAATCGCTTGGTTTTCTTTTTAATCAACTCGGTGTAGAAACTGCAGCAGATTGCGTCAAAATCCACTTTCCTGGTGTTATTGGGAATTCTGGATCCTGCTGCTTTGCTGATATATATTTCCGACCCCTTACGGAGATTTTTCTCGAAATCAGAAACTCTGAAAATACCGGATGGATTAGGTAATCATCCTCACATATATATGCAAAGAGAATCATAAGCACATCTTGCACATTTTCGGGAATTCCGGAACTTTCGACTGGTTCGCTTTGTTGATTAGGAGCAATACGTAGATCAAGAATAGTAGAAGTGGCTGTGTCATCGAGTTATTTAGATGGCAAAGAATGCGCTGTGTAGTTTGATTGTTGTCGCAGTTGAATTGTAACGAGAAAAACAACACAAACTCCGAAAACTGTTTCACATTCCTTTTAATGACTGATTCCAACGATTGCCATCTGGTGGTAGATGGATGCAAAACTTTCAAAGGCTTGAATTCCAAAATACTTTGTTTCATCTGGTATTTCTTGGACTGTATCGGAACGGATCAATTGTTCCAGGTACAATGTCAGCCATTCGCATGCGTAGCTTGCACAATGTGCCCATACAGTTGATAATTATAAAATGGGCACGTTTCAGCAGCTTTTTGGCATTTCGGCCAGAACCCATAATTACCAAACTGATCGAACAACAAAACTTACTATCGAGAACCTAATTCCAACTTTCTAAAATTAATCTGGGAGAATGCATGAAATCACATCTAAATTGGAAGAACAGTATTTTTGTAGAAATTCCTGTAGGAAACTCCGTCGAAGGAAGCTCTCTTAAAGAAAATTGAGAGAAACGCTTCTCCAGTGGAATACTTGAAGAAATTATCGAAGTATACCCGAGCATGAGCAAATAACTTGATAACTGGATTTGGTTTTTAAAAGAGCTGAATAAGAGGTAAACTACCTGAGGATAATACCATAAAATTGTTCCAAATACCAAATTGAGGTAAGAAAATATGAAAAAAAGTACCTTTCAGGTATTCGCTGGTATCCCAAATCACAAGTTTTGCTATTCGAGAGATATTTTGCTAGTAATTCGCAGGTATTCAATATATAAGATTATGGAATTCGTACAAAAATTCATCTCAGATTTCTCCAGCAAATCAGGATTTTCTCCTAGAATTAGTTCAAAAATTATCTAAAAAAAAATGTGTAGTCCTTTCAGGTGTCGACATTATAGAATCACTAAGCTTCAATAATTCAGGGATCCCTTTAAAAAAATCATCACAAGAATGTTTTGAAAAACTGCCAATGATATGCCAGAAGAAACTCTTAAAAGAATCCCTGAAAGAGTGCCAACAAACACCCGAAGAATATCTATAAAAACGCCAGAAAAAATATCTCAAGGAATGTCTGGAATCTCAGCTTTTATTGCATCGATGACGGATTCGTTGACTTTGTTGATGGATACAAAAGCGTTGAAGAATGGTTTTTGCACTACTAAAGGCATATTAGCTGCGATGGAAGCAGCTGTACATATTATGCGATTTCAGAGCATCGTAAACACATAGTAGATAAACCACATTTCACAGGCTCGTCTTCAATCGTATTAGCACATTTTTCACACAAGAATTTGACACAAGATTGTCATGAGTAGTTTTTATTATAGTCACTCAATAGTCTCATATAACTTCCAACAAATTTACCCAATGGCGCAGTCAGATCTTTTCGGTGTGATAAAATGATTATATTCAAATCAAATCGTTCGATTGAGGCGAAGGATCTCATAAATACTCAATAATCTTAATAATATCCCAAATTGTAACTTCCTCAAAATGGCATGATCGTTTGGCTTCGATAGTTGAATGCACCAGACCATAAATATATAGGGACTATAGTTTTTGTCTATCAATTTCAGTGGCGTCTCGTCCATATGTGCACCTCGTGCACTGCACAGTCGAAAATTGTATATTTCATGTATTATCAAATTCATCGATTTAATACTCCGTTAATACTCGCAGACTGGGCATTTCAAATGGTGCACCAGATCCTGTATATACCACACGTGGATCAATTTTAGATGTTTTTTTTTCCTATAACTTGATTGCCGATGAGTTAGTGTCTGTTTTGTGCACTTTGTGGTCTGCACAGAGTAGTTTTACTAACTGCCCAAGTAACAATTCAAATGCAAATTGGTTTTATTAATGTTTTATGGTAGTTTTATCAAAGCATTATGGAGATCATCTGGTTTTATCAGGGCATTTTCCAAGTTAAGGTGGTTTTAATTGATTAACAGTTCTTAAGAGTGATTAAAGAACACTTGAAGAAACCTCCATAAAACTACATCATTTATAAGTGTAATTCACCTTATAAGTAATTTTATAAGATACTTGAGTCCCCTCTCAAGACATCGTTTTGTAACTTTCATAAAACCTGATAAAAGTTTTGAGAAAGTTTTATGACATTCTTCTTCAAGGTGAATGTATCTTGAAAATGCTGCCATAAAACGCTCTTAGAACCATTTGGTTTCGAGTAAGAGCACATACTCTTGAGAAAGAATATTATGTGAAAGATAAACAAACTGGACAATGGACGCCCATAGGTGAAAGAAAATATAAAATAGTGGATCGTTCAAGCGGAAATTCAATAAAAACCTATCCAATATATTGAATACTCCTTCATCTCCACCTTTTTTTCCATCGCTAGATTCTATTGGAATCGCAGCCTACTGAGAATTACTTATCAGAAGGGTCTATGCGTTATGCGTGCTATTTTTTTGTAACGAATCAAATTAAATGGTGCAATGTGTCCGAGAATCATAACTCATGATTATTGATTTTATGCCAGTTGTGCAAGTTAAACCTAACGTCCCAGGCAGTGGATTATCGCCATGCGTTATCGTATGTCCACCACCATTAGGTGGAGGAGGTGGTGCGTTGGAATTGCTCAGTGATCTACTACACAGCGCACTTCATCCGACGTTAGGTTTATAAACCTATAGCTATAGCATATAGATCAAGAAGAAAAATCATTTTTCACTCAACTGATGTTTCCGCCTTCCAGGCAATATTTATTGTTATTCTTCCCAAAACCATTGTTAGAATATTTAAGTTAAATTTTCTTTTTGTTTTTTTTTTATCGACTCACGCTGGTGATTAAAAATATTAAATTATATGCTGTTATTATGACTAAGAACAACAATTATGCATAGGCACTTTTGATTTGCACCGTCACGTTTTCTTTGTTTATGATGTGCCTTTTTCACGCTGATTTTATGGCTATCTTACGAAATACTTGTTTACCTTGAGCAATTCAAACAAGTTTTATTCAAGCGAACTCATCTTTTTCAAGAGTAGAACAAATAAAGATGAACTTATCGCACTCCTCAAAAAATCTTGTTAGTCTTGTGTAAGAAATATAGGTTTTATTAGGGTTTTATGGTAGTTTTAGATAAAACCATTGTAAAAATGGCGAGCGTGGCTATTCTGGATTCCCTCGGAACGGTAGCCATTTTCATAAGTATGCAACAAAACTCTAATTTTTCCAATGGTACGAACAACAATGCTGTTTAAAATTCATTTTGAAACATTAAATGGATTGTAGACACAATTTATTCAATATCTAACAATTTATCAGCCTTGTCACCTAATTGTTGAATTTTCAACTATATTTTTTATTTTTTAAATAAGTCAATGTTCTAGCAATAATTCAGAGGCGCGTTAAAATTTTCGAACTTTTATGTTATAAAACACCAATAAACTGAATGTCGTATGAAGAATTCATCAATGGCAGGCAAAAAACAGATGCATTTATGGTCAATTTAACAATTAATTTACATACGTATCCACTTTGGAAGAGAATTATAGTAGCTTCCACTCAACCATAAACAAAACAAAATCGCCATTCAGCAGAACGAATCGAAAAATGGAATCTTCGAAGCATATTTGTGACGGACTGGAAGTGTTCTTAAAGAGGAAAATCATAAAACTATTATAACTTGTGGTAGTTTTATCATAGTTTTAAGTATGTCTTGAATGTCATTACAAGTATGTACCGATAAAACTATCTAGTTTAAAGCCAACCTTGGGCAATAGTCTTGAGAACCTCCTACAGTATGGGCCTTTTGGAACTTAAGAGGGTTTTATGGCTGTTTTATCGATGTTATGTAGAATATCTAGTTTTATGCGTGGTTTTATCAAATGAGTCTTGAAAACTTCTTCAAGTGTACCTTAAAATTGAATTTGTTACTTGGATGGCTAGTTGCAATTTTATTCTGCTGTTTCGAGACATTGACAAGGTACTTTTTGTGGCATATCACAAGAGACTCGGCAAAGGAGGAACTATGGATTAAGATAGTGTTGTCGAAATTGACGTCCGGGTTCGAAAGAAAGTGCACAACCGGTTAATTTTCTCACGAGACGCCACTGAATATGTCCCAACTCAGATGCAGATTCCCTTTTTATCGAGAAAAACTCGTGTGAGTCAACGTAAGACTGTTTCAACAAAGCGGAGCTTTGATAGTGATCTATCAGAAGGTTCCACGTTGTGAGCGCTGATGGCAATGGGTTGGATCAGCTTAAGGGCACCTCCGGAAAGGGAAGGCACAGGTAGTATTTTTTTGGATATTGGAGAATTCGTGGGACGATTGCACCAGAGAGACGAACAAATCGTGTAAGTTAAGCCAGCTGTCGAGATATCCGGAGAACACGGGCAGCTTCACGTCGGGCAGTCGTATAGAGGACAAAGTTGGCTGGATTGAGTGGCCAGTAGGGGTTCGTGGCAGTAGATGTATTAACCGAAAGCAGGAAACCTTTCACATGAAAGTAGTTCGCCTTGAAGTCGGTGCGGACCTTTAACTACAGCTCTAGGTTCTTCTCGTCCAGCGATTCGAGTACCACCTGCGTATGGTTTACGTCTTTCCAGAGAATCACCAGGTGCTCCAGATGCACCGAGACTTGATGGGTCCTTTTCCCGTTCGTCCTGGTATTGTTCCATGAACGTTTTAATTAAATTGAACGAAGTCAATAGACCCTTCAGGCGCGTCTTGAGGCCCTTGATTCAATTTGTTTTAAACATAAACAGAAGATGTACGGAGGTGGGTCCAATTTCCCGCACTTTTGAATCACTTCGTTCGGAGGGTTTCGTAAAACCTACAAAGCTCAAAAACAATAACAACATTCTTCGTATAAAAATGCATCTGCCTGCCAAATTTTAGATGACCGCTTAAAACTTCTCATGACAAAGTGATGCTTGGGTGGTTTGTGAAAAAAAAACGTTGAAACGACGCGGGCGAGCAAAAAATTGAACTTTGCAGTCGTTCGTGCTGTCTTGTTCTCTCCCACAAAAATCTTGAAAACGCGGCGCGCAGTAAGCCATGTTTGACGTTAATGCGCGCTGTTTACAAGTTTCCCGTGGGGGAGAACAAGACAGCATAAACGACTGAAAAGTCTATTATTTAAAAAAAGCTTTCTCTTTTTTTGCTAGCGCTGCATATTGAGATTAGACTGCTCGAAAAATAAAATAATATAATAAACTATATCTTTCACTTTTTACACACTGAAAGTAGAATGATTCATTATCGCCCATTTGTTTTCCCAAAAAAAGTTGAAAAAAAAGACTAATTACTAAAAATAGTGACTTTAGTTAAAAGGCCTTAAAAAGAGGGACTTTAAAGTGACCACCTCGAAAAAAGTGACCAAGTCACTAAAAAGTCAAGTGACAGATAGGTGGCGAATGCTACTTATCGAACGATGACAGCTAGTAGTCGATGTGATGAAAGGAAGAAGGTATTGGTGAGGTGAATGCTTTCGTAAACACAGCAGTAAATGTAGGTTTTATTTTCTCGCAATGGGTGCTGCAATGGTTTCCAAATTTAAATCGTCAATAGCTAGTTGACGGCATGAAATCTCTGTGTGGCGAATTATGGTTGGAAACAGCAGGGCGGAAGAGGTGGCTATGGTATCTATGCTCATCTTGACGGGTTGTTTGATGGAGCGGTGAGGCGATGGAGGTAGGTGGCTTGTCATGTGGCGGTGGTTGATGCTGATCTTGATTGGACGATGTGGCGAACTTGGAGGGATGATAATATTAGTCATACCTTGCGGATGGGCGAAATTCAGGTGTGAGCTGTATGAGCGGTGATTTAAGCGTACGTAGGCGTTATTTCTAGAATTTAAACGGACTTAATTAGTCAGAAAATGTGATAATTTTCAACACGAAAACACTGATGTAAACAAAATACCAAACTGTGAGCCCGAAAAAGCGCAATGAAAGTAGAATTGGTCATTTCAAATTTAGGAACGTCCATTAATTATGCCACTCAAAAAGTGACTTTTTATAACCCCCCCCCCCCCTGTCACGTTTTTTGTATGGACCCTCCCCCTAACTGCGTGAAATAATTAATGGACCTTCCCTTTGAGGTGTTTGAGTGGACAAGCAATTGTCGAAAATCTTTAAAATCTTGGTTTATCTTCAAAATCTGAAAAAAAAATCTGTACCAATCAAGATAAATCTGTGCATGTGGCAACTCTGCCTGTAGAAGAGCCTACTTCAATCCTTTGACGTCTGTTCTAATGGATAAAGAGGGAAGAGTTTGCCTAGTTTATGTTTATAGTGAAAAGAATCGAGATTTCAATTATAACACTGTGTATTCCGAGTAGGAGAAAACCTTAACAATTCTACGAACTTGTTTGAACTTCGTATTAAATCGAAGAAAATAAATGATTATCAACAATCGTGAATTTTTGTGTTACAGTTATTGAAGATCAGCAAGAATCCGTTGTCAGCAGAATATACTCTGATAACGAATGCTCCTAACACACTTCATGCACTCTGAAATACCATTCGACATAGTACTGTTTTGAACGGAAACCGATTGTCAAACAGAAGCTCCAAATATTTGAGTTCCTATACATACGCAACCATGTACCTGCAAACTGCCTAAAATTTCCAATTTAATCTCGATTCCCTTTTTCAATACAAACCCATTAAAGTTCACTTAAAATGATTGCTTACGAAGTCAGCTGTCCGCAGGTAAAGCCTCCACCCACCTGCATCATGGAACAGCTGGCTTGAAAACAAAAACCAGTCGATCCCACGTGGACCTAGCCGAATGCACGGTTCATCGATAACCGCCGAAAACAAGTGAGCGACCAAATATTTTTCCCAGCTTGTCATAATTCATTACACGGAAAGAATCATTTTCCCTGCGATGAGCAGTTTCTTTGGAAAGTTTAGCCAGTTTTGGTATGAAGTGAGGGGTGGAGTGGGTACAATGTATGAAGAAAAACACTCAGCGCAGGGTAAATTATTCTTTCCGTGTACTCGACCTGGTTTTCCGCCAATCACGTACGGTTGTAAGTTTTTGGGTTTTCAACCATTTCGTTGGTCCGTGGGGTTGGCGAAAAATATCGCTTCGGTGTTGTGTTTTTTATGATCTGAGCGCCGGAATCGGTATTTGTGAATACGTTTGTGAATTTTTTGACATAATTGGCCATTAAAATGATTGATTCGGATTTTTTCTTTATCAAATGAGGCATTGTTTTTTGATTGAATATTGTTTTAACCTAAGGAAGGTGGTTCAGAATTGATTTATCAACGAAAAAACAAAGTCACGTTCGCAATCTGTGGCTTCGTTTATCATAACGGCCGTTATTCAATCACTTCATTGTTTGAAAATAAAACTTATCGTACAAACAATGATTTCTGTCACATTTCATATGGCTCTCATTTGAAGGAAAAATGCTAACCGGGGTCCATTATTTGACTCAAATGTCTTCACACCAAAGCAAGTGGGAGTTTCCCGCTGCCGAAGGTTTTCTCTCCTTCCAAACCGAAAGTCAACACTTCTGCAAAACTGGGAACGGAAGGAGAACCAATCTCCCAACGGGAAGAGAAATATGAAATATGAAATATGGCCTCACTTAAGCTGTCAGGGCTAATACGAAATGGATGTAACCACTTTCCAGCTGACGGACGACGTCAAGGCGAGACAGGCCCCTGCAGGGTGAAAGAAAAGGACGTCCTCTGCGAAGGAAGAAAACCTTTGCTCATTTTGCTCCAGCTCAGCAAAATCACACCCCATCAATTCAGAACCATTTGAACCTGACCTGGGTTCTCTTTTCGAAACAAAGTATCGACCTCAGTCAGGGCGACATGCCACAACAATCCACTCACTCGATTGGGCACAATGTCTTTCAATGATTCCCATGTTCTTCCGTTCGGCTTCCGTTATCAGCTGGAGCGCATTCAGCTTAATTTAATTAAATCCTTGTCCCATTCGAGAAGCAGCACATTCAAGAAAGCATCCCCATTTCAGCCAAAGCCCATCGTCCTGGACCGAACGGACAAATGAAAACTATCTTTAGTCCATAAAATGTAATTGAAATCGTTCCCATAAATGGCAGACAGCAACGAGAACGAGAAGTGAAGCCCTTTGTCCTAGTTTCGTTCAAAGTCGGCAGAAGGTAGTAGACGCAATCTCCTTCAAGGAATAATTTACATGTGCTCGCAAACACAAAGACGGCCGAGTGGTGGTGGTTCCTATTCCTTGAGAGTCCGTTTCCGCTCTGTTGATTTTGGACAACAAGGGGGGATTTTCCGCGGGGTGCTTCTTACAACTTTGGCCCGTAATCAATGCTCGGATGAAGTTTGTGTTCCGTTCTTCGGTCCCACTAGGAGCTTTGTTGTTATTGGTGCGATGTTTGACGGTGTATAGCAAGGATTATAGTAGGAATATTCGACTTCCAGGATGATTTTAGACAACTGTCATCTTTCAGAAATTTCTAGATTCAATTTAAAACCGCAGGGAATATCATAAAAGCCCCTCAAGCTGAATTTGGATTTTCAACCCCTGCAACCCAAATCGCAAATCAAATTGAAAATCTACGACACTTTTCGTCACACGTTCCATCACTAAGGCAATCTTCAAAATCTCCACCCAAAGTCGTATTTCGTTGGCTTACACGCGAATAAAAAAAAGAGGAACTCCATCCCCCCTGCTCGGTTGGGGTTCTTTCTCGCAGAATCAGTCTAGGATTTCCTGTTAGGCTTTGCAAAAACGTAAAAAAAGTTCCTCCCCAAGGACTCATATATTTCGGCTTAGGAGCAATTTTCCAACCTAGCGAGCTGAAATGCCTTTGGTAGCCGTTTTCTTCTCCTTTGTCTCCGCCAGTGGACACGCTTTGAAATTCCTTCCCTTCCCGCAGAGGAGGATGAGGTGCTGCGGAGCCAGCTAATAAACAGCAACTGGACGGCGTCTTATCAAGATTGCGACCTCTTTGACCGCAAAAAGGAAACAATTTAGCGGACTTCTTTCCGAGCGACCACTCGGGGCGATGAGGATTAGTCTGGGTGAAAGATTTCAGCTCGTTCTTATTCCATTCCAAATGATCCAATATCCTGAAATATGACACGTCGAGGAAGGCTGTGCAGGGGTGGGGTGGCTTTTAAGGCTTATTTTTCTTCTTCACGTAGGATGTCATGAGCCCGGGGACGGTGTCTATGGAGGGAAATAAATTTAAACTGAAACTTTGGTCCAGGATGGCGGGGAAAAACTCTAGGTAAATAAAACGGAAAAATACTGCCATCCACATGGAAACTGCAATAATTTGTAATATTTCGTCGCTTGATATTTGCATTCCCGTCGGTGCTTACCAATAGGTCGGGGTGCCAGGCAGTCGGGACCAAGGAAGTATGTAAATTCGCATATGCTTCTTTTTTCATCTTCTTCGGGCTTGTGCATACGAAATGAGAACGTACGAGGTATGAAGAGTTTTATTGGCCTGTACCAGGACCAGGAAGTAGGACAACCCTTTCAGTGATATGTGAGTTTGAAAACTGCTTAGTTGCAATGAGCGGAGACATAAAAATGATAAATGTAAAACATTATTGCAATAGATGTTCTTATTTGGGAGTTTGGAACGTAAATTTACAACTTATTTTGAAGAAAGTAAAATTCATCAACGAACCAAAATATAGCATTGAATAGATTGTTGATTCCTCGAATGATCGCAACTGACGTGTGCATTTAAAAAAAATGGACAAACATTTCCGATTTTTCATGAGTTTACCTTCACTCGCACTGATGAAACTACCCATGCAGCATCAATCATAGTAACCCATTAGTCAGCAGAACCAATTTGACAGCTCTATCGGTCGAAGTCTAACATTGATGACAAAAACAGTGAAGCAACTCCGTTCAGAAGTGTGCGCGTTCAAAGAACGGCACTCCACCGCGTTGAAAACGGACATCGTGCGACACTTTGTGGACGCCTCCGGCATCTACAACATCTTGGCACTATAAGACAACAATCAAAGCATCGAAAGCATGCCTGGTTCCGGACGGCCGACAGCCCTGAGCGACAAGAAGCTCCAAAGGATACTGCAGAGGAAGACCGAGGAAAAAGTGGCTACATCGCTGCGTGCGCTTGGTCGGGAGGTCGCTTCAACCGGCCAAGCCTTGAAAAAGTACCTGTCGAACATGAACATACATGTCAGGAAGCGGAAGTCGCGTCTTCTGGTTTCAGAGCTGCAAGCAAAGACGCAGCGGCAGCGGCTGAATAAGGTGGTCAACTCAATTTTCCCGGCAAATCACGACGTGGCGGTGGTGATGGACGACGAGACCTATCTCACCCTGGATGGCACCGACTGGCAGGGCACTTCGTAATTTACTTCCCCCACGAAGGAAGTGAGCCCCGAGGTGAAGTTCATTTCTCACACCAAGTTCCTCAAGAAGGTGCTGCTGCGGCTCTTCTTTTGCTCCGGACTAGCCGTGAACGGGGAAATTTATAGTACG
Source organism: Aedes japonicus (assembly GCA_034211315.2). Classification (NCBI taxonomy): domain Eukaryota; kingdom Metazoa; phylum Arthropoda; class Insecta; order Diptera; family Culicidae; genus Aedes; species Aedes japonicus. The sequence continues at coordinate 63,199 of JASCZW010007314.1, forward strand.
AAATGCCTGCCGCTCATCAAGAAATGCTTTAAGCGCGAAGACGCGGTGTTTTGGCCGGATCTGACGTCGGCCCACTACTCGAAGCGATCGTTGGACGAGATGGAGCGGCTGAATATCGATGCGATAACCAAGTTGGCGAACCCGCCCAACGTCCCCCAGCTGCCCCCATCGAGAATTTCTGGTCTGACCTGAAGCGTATGATCTACTCCAACAATTTTGTCGTGAAAACTGAGGAGGCATTGATAAATAAAACGAAGAAAGAACTCAAAAACATGCCTACATGCATGTTTGCGTCCGCCATGGCAAATGTTCCGGTTAACTGCAGGATGGCCGCTCGCAAGGGCGTAGATTTTGTTTGCAAGTAAGCTTAAATAATTACCTTCCATGGAAAATTTATCAAAAGCAATTATCTGTCTTAGCTTTGTTTTTCACCATCCGTAAAAAGTCCATTTTTTTAATGCAAACGTTAGAATGGAACGTTGAAAAACAGGCTATTTCATGTTTCCATCGAGCCATGTACAGATGAGAAGTAGCTGACCGTCATGATGGCTCTCCTTCACGGTCACCATCGAGGGTTTCTCGCTTCTTAATATTTAACTATGCATCGGCGTTGGCCTCTGTTTTTCTCTCCATTTGCTCCATTCTTGAGCTGTTTAGCTCCCACCCACTTTGGTCGAGCCATTCAGCTTCCACTTCCGGGGCCTTCAGCTCTCTCGAGAGCAATCGGCAATTCCCCGAAACCGATTCTTCTGCTGTTGCTGCTCACTCCAACCGACCGGTAGGGTGCCGAAGTCAGTCCAGCAATTCCGGTGGAGCCTAGCGTTTAGTCCGCTGGCGCCCCAACGACCCGAAACCGGTGCTACGACCTGTTCTACTCAACTAGTCCCCGGCGATAGGTTTAGTCTATTCCGACAGGGAGGTCCCCGGCGCAAAATTTCTTCAAAACCGATCAGTCTTCATAGGGTGCCGATGTTGGTCCGATGATTCTATGCTGAGTATGACTTCCAGGCGCCCCGACGTCTCGAAACCACTCAATGGTTGCCATGCACTGACTTGCAGTGGCTCTAGCCAGTGACGCTGGTCACTTTGCCATTTCTTCTGTAGTTCGGACAGTATCCTCATTATTGCCCTATCGACAGCGTTCCTTGTGTCTTCTTCGTGGTACATCTCCTCGACAACATTGTCGACTGTGCACTTCTTCGAACCAAGGGTGTTTAAAAACGACTTACTCTGGTGTCTACTCCAGGTTCGCGCACTCTGGGCAAAAAAGTGAAGAAGCGTGACCAACCGTCGACTGCCAAGTAGCTTGCCTGGAGAGGAACTGCGTCGGATAGAAGTTCATCTCTCCATGATTCCTATTCACCCAAGCTGACACATTTGAGATGAGCCGGTGGAGTCCAACTTCCTTTCGCCCATTGTCCCACTCTTGCTGACACTTAGCCAACGTGTACGTCCTGACGATTCTCCTCGCATTTCTGGTATCCTCCGCTGGTAACCTTCGACGTCCTCGACCAGGGTGATGCAAATGCTGCGATAACGCATAGTACTTCGGACGAAATTGTTCTGTAGGCGCTCGAGATTTGTTCAGCATCCCACTATTACGCTCAGTTTTCAGCGCCGCGAACCATGCTGGGGCTTCATAGCTCAGAATTGAAGTAACCATACTCTCCAGAGGTCGCCTATTGCTGCTTCTTGGTCCTCGCTACAGCATTGACCGCTTCCGCCACCTTTTTGTAGGCGTAGTCGACGTGCGCGTTGAAATTCAAAAGGTACTTTAATGCACACTTTGATGGAATTGTGTGTCCCTCGACGTTGAAGTCAACCCGCTGAACTGCTTCGCGGTTGCTAACCAGCACTACCTCCGTCTTATGATGAACCAGCTGCTGTTTTGCTCCAGTCATCCACGTTTCAATTGTGTCCACTGCTTCCGCCGTCTGTAACTCGACCTCTTCCAGAGTCTCGTCCTTTTCTGAGTTGATCCCTTCTCTGTTCTCTGCACGCCTATTGTTTCCACCGTCAAGACCCCTTTTCGGAAGCCGAACAGTTAAAGGCCATGATAGCTTTCCGTGCACTGCGCCAGCCTGTTAAGGATGATCCCTGATGGCTTCCCTGATTTCGACAGCAACGCCAGCTTCTGAACCTTCCATCTGTCTGGGAAGTAACCTTCATCTGAACATTTTTGTAGCGCCGTCCTGAAAGTGTCCGGAAACGACAATATCGCGGTTTTATGTGCTACATTGAGGATCCCATCCGGATAGGTAGCTTTTTTCAACTTCAGATTTTTTGCAACTAAAAAGAACTCTTCATTGGAGATTCAAGCAGGTGCTTCTTCATTATCTCCGTATGGCGTAGGCGATCAGAACGTTGGATGGTGATGCGGAAAAAGGCCATCCACAATTGTCTTCAATTTGATCTCTCGTTTGAGAGCGGTGTGAGCTCCACAAAAATATGGGTTTCCGTACTCTCCGGGCACTCCTCCTTGGTCAGAGGCATGCAGCGAGGAGGGTTCTGAGAGTCTCGTTCCACCAGTAAGCTGGGCACCGTCGGTTCCTGGTCTCCTTTTTCCTCGGCAGTGATGCATCAAAGGCTATTGCTACCACTTCTGTCAACTCCCCTGTGTCAAGCGTCACACCGCTGTTTGTCCGAAACGTCTCGGAAAATACCTCCTTGTCGAGGTCCTTTGTCTTCCACTTTCGCTCGCAGATCCTCATTCTCTTCGTTGCACTGAGGACTCATCAGCCGATGCTGTAGAGGATCAACTGGTGGTGACTGTGGAAGTATTCCTCGGTTACTCTCCAGTTCATGTCTTCCATAAACGACGGGCTGCAGAACGTAACCCTGATGATGGACTCCCGACCGTCTTTGCGGAATGTGCTGGCAATCCTTTCGTGGAGCAGCCTCAAATCCAGCTTCACCAGAGCTTCAGGTAGCCCTACTGATTTCATCGCTGTCGAAGAATTGTAAAACTTTTTGCCTATCGCCATCACTAAATCCGTGCCCTCTGGAACGCCTCTTTAAATGTCTTTACCTCAAAGTAGGACGTCCTCCATCTGCGGGCGAATGAAGTGGATGCTCATCCTCCCACACGCTGCCTTGTATTGTGGATAATACAATAACGAACCACCAATTGGTCGTTATGGGTGTAGCCAACATCCACCCTCCAATAATTAAGCAGCCCAGAACTGCTGAAGGTTACATCGATTATCCATTCCGCTCTGTTTGTGTGGTTGGTACTCTTGAGTACCCCGTTGACTAGGTCCACATTGAGCCTCAGCCATGGCTCCAGAAGAATCTGGCCCCTGAAGCTGGTACAGTGGCTCCCCACTCGAACACCCAAGCGTTGAAGTCCCCCGCTATTCCCAACGGGTTCAGGCCCGTTAGCTCAGTTGTCATACAATCGAGCATGTTAGTTGTCCATAATGCCGCCATATTGGACCTGTCCGCAACCCAGTTTCCGTTGCCGGTTGGGATACGGTATGGATGAAAAATTATGGCGATATACGATGCCGACAAGCAAACTGTCTGACAAAGCAGCTGCTGGGTGTCCTCCCTCAAAACAGTTCAGGTTTAGTTGGGTTACCTGTATTACTCGTTGGAATAAACGAGCCCGCCAGTTTAGCGTCCCCGTGCATCGCTTTCAAGACCTCGGAGTACTTCAAGGCCTCGATCTTGACGGAGAGCCTCTCCGCGATAGCGCTTGCGGGTCACCTGTCACTTTTCAATTTCTTTTTTTGGTTTTATTCCCCTTTTTTCGTACCTTGATCCAGTTACTTTCCCCGCCACGTCCCCCTCTTAGCACTAGCGTCTGCTTCTGTGTTAACAATAGCTGTTGTCGCCTGGGCCCTGCCGCTTGGGCCCCCTTCGGCGCTTGAGACAACTCTCGAGCTGGATGTCACGCCTTTGGCACTGAGCTTACTGCCTGGGCCTCTCTCTTTGCAGTCAGCTGGAGTTGGTCGCGAGGATGGACCCTCTGACCACGTCGCTACGTTCGCGTAGGTTCGTTTCCCTATGGGGACGTCCGACACTAACCGGTAGATGGGGTGGAGTCTCGCAATGAGACGGACTCTTCCGCATGAGTCTGATTTGAGGCTATCTCCCTCGCTTTTTCCGTGGCAACTAGCTGTGTCAACTTTTTGGAACTTTGCTGGTCTAGGAGCTTGGCTTCCAGCTCTTTCCTTTCCTTGCATTCAGCCTGCACTGTCATGCGTAGCCTAAGGAGGCTAAGTTTTATGCCTGAGCGTGTTGTTGCGTGATGACGTAAATTCAATAATCGCATCAAACTGCTCGGACACATCCACTACTTTAGGAGGGGTTTTCCGCATCCTATCCATGGCCCGGATGAGTCCTGGCCCATCCATGACCACATGGTGGTACCTGCTTCAGATGCCGTGGCACTTCCGCAAGTGTCGGACACGCTAGCTCCCACCATTTTACGTGGTGAGGACCTCACTAGGCTGCCTTTAGCGAATGGATTCGCTTTCTCCTGGGGTTTGGTTGTTCCTGAGGTATTATCCTCGATTCTGTTGCGCTTCCCTCCAGCCGCTATCCAAGCCCACGTGGAATAGTCGCTATAGTGATCCCATGGTTGTCCATGCAAGCGTGAAGGCGACCAGAGAGGCCATACGAGAGTTGACACGGCCATTCATGGGGAGCCGTGTTCAGAACCTGATCAGCGGAAGGACATCTGAGCCTACTCCCGCCCGATTGGCGAGGTCATGTGCGTGTGTGTGGGAGGGGGGGGGGGGGTACAATCTAACACTCATTTGTTGGCAATGATATTCCGTTAATTATTGAAAACGTTTTACTGCGAGAGCTAGAAAGTGATAGCTCTATTGCAGTTTCAGCAACTGATTTCAGAATATTTGGAGAGTAACGCCAATTCTAAAGTTGATTAACATACAATAAACTCCGTATGTTAATGTTAACATGTAAACCGACACCGTTTGAACAATGGTACTTCAGCACATTAGATTCGGAAACTTAAAATTACCAAACCATGCACGTATTTATTATTAGTTGAAAATAGGTTTTTGTTTTGTAATTATAATCAGAGAGATCTCACCAGAAGCCGCTTCAAAAATTGAGACGCAAAAAATGATATTTTCGCAGCTAATTATTTAAATGCCATCTTTGCAGTTAGTTAAGCATCAAATCCAATGCACTTCCAACACAGTTTCTTAAATGGTATGGTAAATGGTGAAACAAACGTTTTCATATGCAACACGATACAACAAACGGTTGCAGCAGAACGCGGCTCACTTTTGAGTCACTTCCAATCAAGTATACATTTTTTTTTGACTATGAACAGAACACTTCTTCTTTTCTCAACGTCTTTGACAGTTATAAATTTTGAAATAGCATTTTCAAGTAAGAAATGACAGTGAAAACCGTGGGGCATAAATTTAACAGTTGGACGCGAAAGTCGGTAAAAAGCCATAATAATCCTTTCGACCTATTTTACATTACCCAGCAAAACTATCAGAACGAAGATACCACTGGATGTTGCAGATATAAATCCGATCGAAAAAATCTCAATTGAATTTAAAAAACAAACGATCAAATGAACCCACCGGGATCTGTGGTTAGTCAAGCAAAAGATTATCTCAAAACAATGCGAAACTTTGTCTTCTGGCGGGAACAGAAGAATCCAAAATGAAACCTTCTTTTCCGCTTTTTGGTGTTCTCGTGTTTTTATTTTTACTCACACACTCCCTACCTCACTCTCAGGTACTTTTGTAATTAAGTGAGAACAATGCCCGATGTGACGGTGGAAAACTTTTCCTACCGAGTACCCCGGGGGACTTGTCCGTTGAATATTTCATTCCACGCGAAGATCCATCACAAACGGAGCAGATTTCTTACATCGCTGAAGGAAGATTGTATTCCACCCGCAACGCTGTGTAACATCAATTATGCAAGCAAACGTAGTCGAACCGGATACAATAGAACTTTCTTTTGCTGATCCGACAGAATTCGATGCCCAAGTTGTTTCGTCGAGGCAAACCGCAATACACAGAGGCGAAAATTCATGCGGAAGTTCCCACACACGAAAATCAAACATGCAACGTAACCGTATGTGCCGATGACAATGCTCGACAATTCCCCATGGCATCACATCCGACTGGAGATTATCGGTTTCATTGGTCAATCCCGAGATGAATCCATTGGTTTAGCAGCCGCACGTACGACCGACGCTGAGTCGACGCTTATGCAATTCAACCGAAAAAAACAACACCGTTGCCGGACTTAGCAATACATGTGAAAAAAAA
>JASCZW010007315.1:0-49573 GCA_034211315.2 Aedes japonicus
AAACAGGATGCTCGTATACTACAAGACGCGAGAAGTAACCCGAAAATAACAAGCCGTGCGATCAGGGAAAGCTTGTCCCTAAATATATCCGCAAGAACTGTTCGTCTGCGGTTGGAACAAGAAGGGCTTAAGAACAAATTTGCCGTACGCTGTACTCACATCAGTAAGGGTAATAAAATCAAACGATTAGAATTTGCGTAAAAGTATGCGGATAAGCCCATCTTCTTCTGGAAAAGGCTTCTTTGAACAGACGAAAACAAATTCGAGCTGGGTATCGATCAAACCAGGCGAGGAACTTCTGGACAAAAATGTAAAAAAAACAGTAAAGCACGATTCTGGCAACATTATGGTGTGGGGGTGCTTTGCTTGGTCAGGAGTTGGAGAATCGGTCCGTATTGAAGGAATTATGACGGCCGACAAGTATGTCGACATCCTCTCCGAAAATCTGGAAACCGCTGAAGGTTGGGCTCGAGCATGACTTCTTCTTCTAACAAGACAACGACCCAAAACATACGGCTCGTAAAACTCAAACGTTTTTCCGTGGATCACGTATCAAAGTGTCGGAATGGCCGCCCCAGTCACCGGACTTGAATCCGATCGAGAATTTGTGGTCGATATTGGATTCAAAAATGGACAAAACCAATGTTACCAACAAAAACCTGCTCTTTGAAGCTCCAGAGAAAAAACAGCAATTGGCGTTATATTGGACAACCGAAACTATTAACCGTCACTAATTAAATATTATGTGGAAATTTGCAATGACCTTATCACTGAACCAACGTGCAACGAGGGCATTATTTGATAAACAGCATTCAAAACAAGGGTTCAGTCATGTATGTCTGGATGCACTGTTTATTTTATTGTAGCGCTAGGAGTGATCGGATCTGGAATGTGTTGACAGCAGTTTGTTTTGAAATTTTTCTTTTTCAGTGTTGAAAAAATCGTTACGGTATTTTTTCAAAAACGTTATAACTTGCTATCATAGCAATCGTCGTACTGGCACTAAGGATCGAAAGTTGCATTTAAAGGTGTTGAGAACGATTAGGGCAAACCTAATGCTGTCGAAGTATGTTATCACCAAGAAATTAAATGTCAGCCAATGCATCGTCAGGAAGATTGGTCTGTGATAAAGATTTCGATATAGTCGGGCCACCAAGATATGTCATGTTCAAGCTTTTGTAACTAAGTCAACTATCAATATTTTTGCGTCGGGGGCTATTGTTAGAGAACCAATTTATCAACCATCGGCGCCTTAAGGGATTTGCAGTTTAGCCTTAAAAACGAACTAATTTTAAAAGTGAGCTACCTAGCGGCCACCAATCGAATGGAAAACAAACCGAGCAACCATCTGAGAAACGTATGAAAACGAGTGACGAGCATATAGTTTCGAGCCAAGGACGTCACCCTTTGCCCAACATCCCACTGTGGGGTAGGTCAGTGATATTGATGTAAGATTTCCTCTTGGCTGTAACACCTTTCTTATGCGTTGATGACATGATGACATGATGAGCCGTAGCAAGGGGTGGGTCGAGGATTTGGCGCCTTCATCCCACATCCTGAGTTCTTCAGAAGTCTGTTTGCAGATATTCCATCCCGTCTAAAAAAAAAGATTTATCTACAATAAAACTATGGGATAATGCAGAAGGCAAGAACTGACTAAGGTGGACAAAGTGATAGGTGAATTAAACGAGGTAAGACGAGGTATGCATAGATGATTTTCAGAGCACATAAGAACATTAACTAAATTATAAACAACTGAAGAAGTTACAAAACGCCCTCTTGACCGCAACTCTGACTTACTAGTTAAATAACACAAAGAGATGCAACGACCTCCTTCAAAATAAAAAATAGACTCCTCACGCCATACGGGATTTTTATTCGTATGTCAGAGACACATCTGGCAGGAGTCTCATGTTTCCATGTGGCTCTACACGCCAGAGGAAGTATTCCCTAGGCATCGTGTTGTGTCCGGGACGTGCCTTTTTTTTGGGTTGGAACGACCCAGCTAGACCAGCTGACTTTTTCATCATTCACACAAAACGCCCGCCAAACGTGCGGAGTAATGAAAACCCGCCATAAACTATCAGCGTCAATGGAAAATCCCTTTATTTCGTTAGCAGGAACAGTTGGACTTCAATTATTCGGCCCACACTGAAAGTTAATTTTAGTTTATATCACAAAATACAAGGTAATACTCACAAATCTATTCGTTGTTTTCTGCAACGAAACTGATTTATACTTTTTATGAAGATACATTCGTAATTAATGGCACACGCACAACTGTCAAAAGCACGAAGCTTTTGTTGACACAGAAAGAACATTCGTGCATTGTACGAAAACAATACAAGAGCTAAGAATTTTTTGTCACAATTTAAAAAGAAACGTCTTTCTGGCGGGTGCACAAAGAACTGACAGATCTACTTTACCGACTCGAAATGTAATTGACAAAAAAAGCGCAGCCACGGAGGAGTTGTGGAGCGTTTTTTAATGTTTCTGACATGGGATTCGACCCTGCATTTTGGAAAGTGCTGATGCGAAGCCCGTGGTTGATCTCATTAGGCCATGGTGACGCGTGAGAAGATGCTTGATTAATAAGCATGGAGTTATAGCTCTCGACAGCGCTTTGATTTTTATTTTGGGATAGATAAATTATTCCCGCTCATCCCAGCAGCAACACCATTTTGCATGAGTACAATAAAAGAGAAACAGCGATTGGCTGGTCTCACAAAATTCATTTCGTGCATTATACAGAAAGGTGTAATGATAGCATTTAACCAGATAAAAAGCAATATGAATGTTTCATTCAATATACGAGACATGTGTTTTTTGTACAAATTCCATGTTTACGAAACGCTTTAAAGCTAATATACGATAATAAGTTTTCAGTGCAGCTGCGTGTAGGTGATGCCCAAGAATCCTCCTATCAAGAAATTTCACCCAATCGAAACAAAAAAATATGTATTTCAAGCTTATTGCTTACAATTGCATGTTAGCTGAAACGGGCAGCCACCGTTTCCTAATTTTTAGAAGTAGACTTGTAAAAAAATTTCCAACGCGAAAATTTCACCGTAAATCAAACACATTCACCACCAATTAACGACTTTTCCAGAAAGTATAATCACACCTTATTTTAACGGTCACTTTGAATATAATGAAATATTTCAACATGTTTTGGCTGCGTACTTTTCTTTGCACATTTCTGAATGACATAGCATCAAAAAAGTGCTCAGTTTTGTGTTACCTATCAAAATGCGCGGTCTTACTCCGGAACAACGAAAAAGTATCGTGCACAAATGGTGCACTGTGAGCGGACTCTCCTTCAGAAAATTGGCCAACAAAGAGGGTGTAAGCGTCGGAGCGGTACGAATTGCGATTCGAAAATATAGAGAACAGTGTACGTTTGAAGATGCGCCGAAGAGTGGTCGGAAATCCGGACCTGTTAGTCTGGATATCGATAAAAATATCAGGGATGCCTACAAGCGAAAACCAGAGACTTCCGTTCGGGCTGTTGCGAAAAAACTAGGGACCTCGTCGAGTAACGTCATGCGTGCCAAAGAAAGACTTGGGCTAAAAACATACCGGAAGCAGAAAAAAACCCAAAAGGAACCCAAAACAGGCCGCGTCCGTGAAACCACGGGCCCGCAAACTCTACGATTCGTTATTGTGTAGAAATTCTGGGTGTATAGTAATGGACGATGAAGCGCATGTGAAACTAGATTAAAAAACGCTTCCCGGACCACAAGTCTATACTGTAAGCGAAGACAAAGACATCCCCGAAACGGAGAAGGCAGTTTTTACCGAAAAATTCGGTAAGAAAGTTATGGTTTGGCAGGCAATAAGCGAGTGTGGTAAAACATCTAGTCCGTACATCACAACGGAGACGATGAACACTCAGAAATCTCGTACTCAGAAATCTCAAACGTACACTCGTTAAGGAATGTCTCCAGAAGCGATTATTGCCGATGATCAGGCAGCACGAAGGTCAAGTAGTGTTTTGGCCTGATTTGGCGTCATGCCATTACGCAAAGGACACTTTAGAATGATACAAAAATCAAAATGTATGTTTCTTGCCGAAAGACATGAATCCGCCGAACTGACCGGAGGCACGGCCAACCGAGACTTTTTGGGCTTTAACCACAGCAAAGCTTCGAAAATTCCTAAAACCAGCGGACGACAAATTTAAAAAAAGATTGGCCAAAAGTTGTCAAAATGGTGGGAAGTACCACTGTGCAGAAGCTAATGGGTCGTGTTCGAGTAAAAGTTCGGAGTCTTGGCTATGATTAAATATTTTGATTTAACGAAAGTAAAATATCATATAAAACACGAATACAAATACGATTTGCCAAATAAAATTATTAAAACTAAGAAAACATGACTTTTTTGTTATTTTGAAAGAGTGATTATACTTTCTGGAACAGTCTATACGTTCTTATTTTCTCTACCGTCTGAACTGAGCAACTAAATCTACAACAATAACCAATCCATACCGATGATAGTAAAAGTGTTTCTCCAATTCGGTGATGATAGCTTCCCGAGACCGAGGTAAGAGCTTTAAACCTAAACGTACCATTAAAGCAATTATCATCATCACCATTATAGTTAATGATAGTCTTCACTTGCTTCCTATATACGATTAAGCCATCGCCATAGACGAAAGTGAGAATGCCCTGCGAACTGAACAATTTTAAAGAGATTCCATCAGTCGAACCAAATATAGATCACTCTCGTGTATCTCTGAATCAACGAAGAGACAGCATTAATTGAGAATAGATGCCGATGCACACGCCAGTAGCTGCTTTTTGATGAATTTACAATATGTTCTAAAACATCAACAATTGTGATTTTGAGTATCTCAAGATGGAGTGTTTTAAGTAATTATTTCACTTCAATTAATGATGCAAAATAGCATAAGAACGTTTGAAAATTAAAAAAATAATCAAAAATACTGAAAACATACCATACGAAACTAACAACGTTCTAAAATTCTGACAGCGATTCTATCCCAAAATAAAACCCCAACACGTGCTGCCCTGCACCTCGAAACATAATAAACATAAATAAGAACTGATCGCCTCACAAGGAGGGTTTGGGAATAAATGCGCTGCAGCGATGGGTGTTATCTTTAAGCCAAAATAAAATGTGGGTCAAACACCAGATGCTCGCTTCTTTGCAACTCTTTGGGATCTACTTCCCAGCAAGCGAAAGAGTTTATTTTTACTTTATAAAGATGAAACGAAGAGTGAGTGCAATAGCAGATTAGCACCTTTTCTTTTTATGACCATTGGTGAATTGGTTCGGCTTTTAAATGCTCTCTAAGATGAAGCAAATCCCCCGAATGCATCCACCCATGATGAGGTCTAACTTTTCTTAGGTGATTCCGTGCTGTCGATCCGCTCCAAACGAAATGGATACCTCTCTTCGTAAGAAGAGTTAAAACAAAGAAACAAACCGATAGATGTGAAGATTATAAGACTTTGGGAGTTTGGCTACGGCTCATCGCATTGGAAAAAAAGCATGCTGTGCGCGATTGAGACTAACTTCAAGTATGCAATTGAAAGAAAAAATAGTGGTAATAAAAGTGAAATTTCCTAAACCGAAGGTGAAATGACCTTCATACCATTATCAAAAATAGATTGTGGGATTGGCCATTAAAAATGTTGAGTTACGTGCAAGAAGTTGTAGGCTTTAGCAAGAGCCACAGGTTTATCAAACAGCAGGTTTGGAAATTTAGCTTCTGGAATGAGACAAACAGGTATAAAGCCTGTCCACGTTAAATTTCGGACACCAAAATAATAGCAACAGCATTTTTTTTACATAATTCATCAAAACCGATTGTTGACTTCACAACAACAAAATCATATCTACATTAGAAACAGTTCATTAAGATATTAACCATTCTTTCTGTGAAAGTGAGCCGTGACGATCCTCCATCTTCTCTTGAAATGATCGGTACTATTTGCTTTCTTCTTAGTTTCGAAGAGTTTCCGCTTAACTTTAGCCCAGTACTTCTATATTGGACAAATTTCTGGATTGGTTAGTGGATTGGCTGTTTTTGGCACGACCTCTTGTACCTTATTCCATTTCAGGACGGCTTTTGCATGGTGATAAGAGGCCAAATCAGGCTAAAACAGAGCTGGAGAGTCGTGACTTCTGATGAACGATAGAAACCGCTTTTGCAGACATTCTTTCTCGTACACATCCTAATTAATAGTGCCGGTAGAGACGAAACTTTTAGATTTTCGACCACAACTACATATGGCCTGCCAAATCAAATACATCTTCGGGAATTTGGACACCTTTTTTGTTTGGAAAAGCTATACCCGAAAGCTGTTTAGGTCTTCGAGTACGTATGTTTCATCGACCATTGTGATACAAGAAAATGTTTGCTAAAAATTGATGTAAAGCTCCTTAGAACGACTTTTCAAAGTGAAATTTTGCTTGTCATCACGGTTGGCCACCTTTTTCAGTTTATACGCCTTCAGTTCTTGCCTCTACTTCACTTTTTGTACGTATGATTTTGACTTCCCAACTTTGCGAGCCACATTTCGCACAGGAAGATTGGGATTTTTTTCAATAATGGCTACCACCTTCTTGTCCATCTGACGGGACAATACTTTTCGATTTCTTCCCCTTCCAATCTTCCGATCCGCACTTAAGCGCTGGTCGAATGATTTGCAAACACAAAGCAGGGCACTTTTCAGTAGGATTAGTTTTTTGGCAAGATCGTGTACCGATAAACTTGAATTTTGCTGCCGTTCGGTACGATATGCGTTTGCGTACGCCATTTTACTGAATGAAACAATAATGTAACATTTTTTTTTAATATAAAATGTAGCATGTTGTTCCACAAAATAACGTGGAGAGTTTCAGCTGTTAGATAAGTGAAACGTTTCAGCAAAATAGTGAAATAGTTCAAAATCTATACTGAAATAAAAGTGCCCGAAATTTAACTTGGATAGGCTTTAATATCACTTACTCCTTATGGAATTCTTTAGATCTGGTGAAATTTTGTGCAATGTCGACCAACATTTACTCATTTGAGCCTTTTTTTAACGAAAACATGGTTTTTAGAAACTAATTTCCAAAGAAGTCGAGAAGCCGCTTGGAGGGAAATACTGTATTTTCACTAGGTGGCATTTCACACACAGCTGGTTGGAAACAATATGGACAATAATTTTTATGAGTGAATGGAGAAAACTGATATTTTGTATTTTTGATTCTAGGTGACGCTGAAGTTGATCATTGTTTTCCGTTACTCACAAAAAGTTTCCCCATATAATAGGGAAGAGGTTGGTGCAAACCAGAAGTCAATCAATAGATACTTAGAAGAACCTATAGCTGTGTATAGAAATTCCATAATCAACTATAAAAACCTAACCTGGCAGCGTGTATTCATCAACTATATGAATTTATTCTCTCAGTGCATAAATGTTCACAACGATTCGTTTTGTTCAAAAAAGTTATACTTGATGGAAACTACGAACCAAAAATTAATATTGGACTCCCGCTTCAAAACCCCGGCGTGGTCAGGTTAAAAAATCTCGAAATTGGCTTTATCGACCATCTGCAGCGTTCTTAAACATTTTTAGATGAATTAATGTACCAGAAACTGGACGAACACCTGTGGAGTTGGGTACAGGCCAATCGTGAGGTAGTAAGTGCTTTTAAGCACGTGGAACAAAAAAGGTAATTATTACCCATTGTTGTATCTACACTAATTAAATTTACTTTTAAAAGGTTTGCGTCGACCATCAGTTGAATCGGTTGAATCGGATTTGTCGATACTTTGTTCCGTAATATTTTGTTATCGGGCGTAGCATTTTGTCTATTGTTTCAGTTGACTATTGTTCGTTGCGCGAGTGATCGTGTGAGCATAAGAAGTCATGGTTCGCCGGGTAAGATGGGTCGGTGGGGAGGTATATAATTAATTGTGATCCAAATTATTCGTTCACCATGCTCGTCGGGCCACCCTATGTTGGAACAAAAAAAAATACTGTCCCAATTTTGGTAAGTGACTCCAGCGGCATCCATACTGTTGGTGTAGATCAGCCCGAATTGGCTCTCAGGCGTTGAGATGAATTGCCTTGTTTTCCTAATGAAATACCACTATCACACTCTGTGAGTGGCCCCAATAGCATCCTTACTGTTGATTTAAATCGGTTCAAATCGGAAATCGGTACTTTTTTTTTAATACTTCACTTGACAGCTAATTGTTAACCAAAACGAATCCTACTGCCACCCAATCCTGTTATCCAAAATCCCAGTGATTTCTCGTGGAAGTGCAGTGGACTCCGCGGCTTCCAATAAAGCGAGTATCACGTCAACATATTCCTACCCTTTCCTTATTTGGCCTGCGTTTGGCCGAGGCTGGCGCTGGTAATGCCTTAGTTTAGGGTCCCTAACAAATTCCAATATTTTTTGCCGATTCACAAGAATGCTTATGATCTGGCAAGATACTATTTGCAGCTGCGGACAATAACCCAGATTTTCATGTTGTTTGTCATAAAACTATGGATTCCAAAATTTACAATCAGGAGGAAGGACAACAATCCATCCAACTGCCTGTATTCAACCCCAATGGAAAAGTGAAAAGGTGACTCCGGATGCAACAGAGATGAAGAGATGGTGGAACTAAATGAGAGGCCAGCAGCATGTCAAAAATATGTTGAAATTTCATCTATAAAAATTCATTTTGCTATTTTTTCTTTAAAGTTGCAGTTTCAGTACCTAACATTTTTATTTTATGAACGTGGTTTCAAAATTGATCCGTTATTTTGCGTCCAGATGATTCAAGCTCGAATGACTCAAGCTATACTTTTCCCAGATAATTTACTGCTAATTGCTGGTTTTACTAATAAGTGTGCTAAAAACAGAGGCCAAGACGTTAATCATTAATATTGCGACAACATCTGGACATCCTTAAATACGTATATCTCTGGAAATACTTCATCAACGTGTAAAATATTTCACAGACTTATGAACGTATGTCTTTTCATTATGTAATACCAATTTTTGGTGATACTACAAGCTTTTAGATCAAAGATGGCGTCGAAAGAAGAGCAAGTGCGAAAAGCAATTGTGTGCGGTCGTAATGAAAATATGGATCTGTCAGTAAGAAAACTTGCAAAAAAAGCTTGGTTTTCCTGCAAGCACTGTCCATAGCGTTCTTAAATCTTTTGATACACGTTTGACAACAGCCAGAAAGGCTGGAACCGGAACAAAACCGGATCTCAGGAACAACCAGAAGGACGCAAAGGTGAAGCAAATATTACAGAAGAGACCAGACCTTTCGGTACGTACTGTGGCTAGAAAAATAAAAAAAACTTTTATGCATACTTCCAAGCACAGGCAAGATATGAAGTCGTTCAAGATAAAAGCTGTACCGAAACAAGCTACATTTATTCCAAATTTGATCTGTCCAGATTTTATCGCGAACGAGCCTTAGTTTTTCTGTTTTTTTTTTTGCTAGATTAGTTTTTACTCAAAAATTGATATTTTTCCTTGGACAAAATAAATCCTACACTTCAAAAATTGGAATTCCGATGATATTATTCAAGCCAGTTTTAATGTTTTGGCAGTGCTACATATTTTTACCGTTGGAGTCACTACACAGATGTGGAATTCGAGTAAACACATTTCTCTTGATATCAGAAAATGTGTGGTTCACGGTCTTCAAAACGCCCATATTGAAAATAAATACTCAGCTTCCCTTAGGAGGAAGTATGAAAGCCAGGGAATAGTGAAAAAATATCCGGGCAAGGACGTCTTAGTTCGATAATACACCGTGAGGATGTCAAGATAGTTCGATTGTCGAAGCAAAATCCGAAACTTTCATCAAGAGGGATTGCTGAATCACTAAATCTAAGTTTTGAACAATGTACTGTACGTTGACGGATCAACAACAATGGGTTAAAGAGCTATTTGGCGCCCAAACGACCTTTCAGAAGCAAGTAGAACCTGGAGAAGCGGCCGGAGTTTGCCAAAAAATACGTTGGTATACCGGTAGACTTCTGGAAATGTTTTTTTTTTTTGACGGACGAGAGTAAATTTGATTTATTCGGACAAAACGGCGGATATATACTTCGACTTGCTCTGCGAAAATATGGAGCTGTTACTTTCGAAAAGTGGCCTGGAAACCAATTGCATCTTTCAACAGGACTACGATCCAAAGCACATCCCGAAGAGAACCACTACGTTCTGCAAGTCAACCCGAATCAAATGGCTTCCACAATCCCCTAATTAGAATCCGATTGAAAATCTGTGAACTTATCTGGACGATAAAGTGGACAAGATATCGGTAACCAACAAAACTGTCGAAAGTATCCCGCGTCGACTGGAAGCAGTGTTGAAGGCTAAGAGGGGCCATACTATGAATTGAAAGTTGAAAAATATTGTCAAAGGTATAACCGTCTAATAAAACAAAAAAATCAAGTGCATGATTTATTATGTCCATTTTGAAATATCACCTAAGCAATTAATTATTTATTCTTGAGCGAATCATGCACACTCCTACATTTTGCATGCCGGCACAAATTTGCCGTTTAAAAAAACTATCTATCTATACCATTGAAATCAGCTGAAATATCGAAGGAAATCTCGAGTACTTTTTCAAACAGACGTATCTGATTTTGTAAACAAAGAGGGGAAGTAAAATTCAAACGTAGATTTCTCAAAACTCTCAGCACCCTCACGGAAAGTAGGATCACTATCATGTTGGTGAAATGTTATTCCTTGCTTTGGACGCCCTAGTTGGTATGAAATGTCAAAGGGTTTCAAGAATTTAACGTTTGAATCTTACTTCCCCTCTTTGTTTACAAAATCAGATAGGTCTGTTTGAAAAAGTACTCGAGAAATGACGAATTTTCTGTGTTGTATGATCTAGTTTGTTCAACACTTCTAAGCATAGCCTACCTAGTAATGGAACCAACACTTTTGTTTATTACAGCGTACCTAGTAGACGTTTTGACGTCTATTTGTTGACAATAGCAATAACAATAACAGTCTATTTTTTCAGATTATACAACGCTCTCGTTTTGGAGACAGTCATCATGCAAGAGGAGCGCATATAAAAAAAAACCGTCCACAATCACCTACACTGAAAGTTAATTTTAGTTTATATTACAAAATCGAAAGTAATACTCACTAATCCATTCGTTGTTTTCAGCAATGAAACTGATTTGTTCTTTTTATGAAGATACATTCGTAATTAATTGCACGCGCAACTGTCAAAAGCACGAAGCTTTTGTTGACACAGAAAGAGAACATTCGTACATTGTACGGAAACAATGCAAAGAGCAACGAATATTTTGTCACAAATTAAAAAGAAACGTCTCTCTGGTGGTTGCATGAAGGACTGACAGATCTACTTTATCGACTCAAAATGTAATTGACAAAAAAAAGCGCAACCACGTGGAATTGTCCAGCGTTCTTTTTATTGTTTCAGACATGGGGTTCGAACCTGGCATATTTGAAAAGTGCCTTGATTCTAAATCCGTGGTTGATCTCACTAGGCCACGCTTACCGTGAGAGCAATCATGATTAATGAGCATGAAGTTATAGCTCACGACAGAGATTTGATTTTTATTTTGAGATAGATAAATTATATTCCGCCCATACCAGCACAAACACCATCGTGCATGAGTGCGGTATGAAGAAGAAGCAGCGATTGGCTGGTCATCACGAAGTTCATTTCGTGCATTTTACAAAAAGGTGTAATGATAGCATTTCACCAGATAAAAAGCATTATGATTGTTTCATGCAATATACGAGACATTTGTTCTATGTACAAAATCCATGTTTACGAAACGCGATGAAAGCTACTTTACGAAAATAAATTTTCAGTGTAAAAATCCATCGTGATCCGCGTCGAACCTGGCTAAAGTGTTGAATTGTCCTAGAAACACCGTATGGCGCGTGCTCAAAACATACAGGGGACCTTGACGACGACTCGGAAGCCTCAAAGTAAACGCCTTAGTGGAACTGCCAACCATCAGCTCCATAGAAAGGTCGTGCGGTCCATCAGGAGCAACCCAGGTATATCCGATCACGATTCGAGTAAAAGTATAATGCCACCCGTAGAATTCGCTATCGCGAAGACTTTTAGGCATACCGCGGCAGTAGTTAACCCAATAGATCACTCAAGCAGAATACCGTAGCTAGAATCGGTGCTCGAAAACTGTACGACAACCTGCTAACCAAGTCCGGAGGACGCGAAATCTTTGTAAAGGCCAATTTCGGACAGCTTCCAGGAACAACATTTTAAAGGAGAAGGCTTGAAGAGGTTTCCCGGTCAGATTTATATATCTATAAACGGATAAATTCGCACGCAAATTTATGATCTGACAGAGAGTTTGCAACTGCGGCCAGAAGATAAAGGTTTATAAAGCCGAAACTAGAAGCGAATTCTGCTCGTCATCCAGCCACATGAGGTCAGATTTTGGCCTTCTCTTGCGAGTTGTCACTACAGCCAAGACGTACAACAATGCACAGTGGTCCAGAATGCGAATTTAAATGAAAAGATACATTTTCCGCCTAAGACTGAAGTTTTGGAGCAAAATTGTATCCTACAAGGTTGTTTCTAATAACAAGACGCTTTTTTGGTGTGAATGAAAACTAGGGTGGTCCTTTTATTTGCAGAAATAAAGGCATACATTCTTCGGAAAAGTTGTAGAGTAAATAATTTCAAGCAGCTTTAATTGTATAAATTTTTCTGTACCTTTTGATATGACTAAATTAGAGCATTTTTTCCTACGTAGCTTAGGGTGTCCCTATAAATATAGGTTATTTTGCAGTAACTTTTTTATTTCAAAATTTTGAGCAAAGTTGTCTCTCCATTGATTCTAGAACAATAAAAGTTACAACCTTTGGTGTGCTAAAATTGTCTCTATCGAATGTCAAACAAAAGTTGTCATGTTTTTTTGTTAACATAATAGGCCTTTTTCAAATGTTGATTTCTCTAGTTATGGCAAACCAAAAAAATATTTCTCAACAGCCTTTGAAAAGATTTCTATTGTTGCATCGTTCTTCCACTTTAAACGCATTTGTTTTACATTTATCACTTCTTTACCGCATCCTCGAAGTTTTTGTGTGACAATTGCCCAATATTTTTCGATCGGTCTGAACTCAGGCCAATTCGGAGGATTAATCTCTTTAGCGACGAAATTGACATTGTTTGCAGATAGAGTAGTGGCAGCTGACTAGATCTGGCCAAAACATAACGTTGGTTTTGTGTTGACGAATGAAGGGTAAAATCCGCTTTTTCAGGTACTCTTTAATGTAAACCTTAGACGTCATTGTGTGAGATGTGACAAAAACCTTGGTTTTAAGGTCACAACTGCAGAAATCATTAGCTTCTGAGCAAACTTATCAGCAAAACAAATTTATACCTGGAAAAGACATCCCCATGACTAGTTGCCAGGTAAAATGTTCGTCCGGGGATTTGTATATAATCCATTTTGACATATGTCATCCATTTCGCCATCCATTAAAATACAGTCATCAAATTTCGTCAAAACTCGTTCGTATAGTAATTGTGCTCGCTTTTTGGCCACTGAATATTGTTCCAGGGAGCGATTTGGATGCTTACTGGCAAAAAAAAGACTTAGGGTAACGGGATGTAATGTTAGCCTAGCTCCTTGATTCGGCCTATGTACCAAATATGTCATTATTTCGGCAATAATCAACAAAATCATGTTGCTATCAGGATGACTGATCTAGTTCAAAGCTATTGCGATATTATTAATCAATTTATAACTGTTCACTTTCGCGTAATTTGCGATTTCCTTAACTTTTCAGACACGATAAATTTACTGGTTTAGCTGAACAGATTATCTACACGCTCTTCGAATGATCTAAATTTGCCGAAATTGAACCTATAAACCGAATAATGCAGCCAAGATGTACAGAAAATAGTCACACGTTATAAACTAACAGGTCACATAGGTAAAATAACAATGATTTAACATGAAAACCATAGACCCAATGTTAGGTACAAATTTTTTTTTCTAGGTTCTCAATTATGGCCTGTCTTATGGAAAGCGTCGTAAAAATGTTGTTATTGGTAACATTTACAATACCAATGTCTGAGTTTTGGTTGAATGTTTTTCATATGGCTCAACTTAACACAAACTAAAGTAACTAAATTTGTGTAGAGTGAATTATAATGTTTTGATTGCTGAATGACCGCTAAATCGTATGTTAAAATCACTTAAGTGTTTCTTAGCAGTTTAAGTAAAATTGGATTGTTAGTAAAATTGTTTGTTGGGTAGAGCGAATACAGCTGGGAACGCCTTGAATCAGAAAATCGGCAAAAAGCGTACATAGCCAACATTCAATAACAAATCTATCGAATGGGACGAACTTGCATCCATGAATAGACCCAATTTGATTCCCATAGACCAACATTACATCCATATTCCTCGAAAGTTTCTGACTCCATAAATTGAGTTGTGTAAATTTTCGTGATACATACTACCAGATGGTTTATTAAACATATCTTGGCAAGTCTATAGCTATTTAAATTTTGCTTCCAGCTGGAAAACTGTATGAGTTATGATAAAAAATGTAATCGATTGTTGCATACTAGGCTGAGTCAAGGGACACATACCCTATATCCTATAAAGTTGGAATCGCTTTACTTTGCCAAATCACGTCTGGAGACACCTGGGTTGCCTTTTATGTACATCAACACCTTTCTCCTCGGCTCTTTGTTCCTAGTGCCACTTTAATGATAGATGCGCTGTGCTGTTTTGGGAATTTTAACACTTTTGCTATTTTTGGGGCAGATCACGAAGGATTCTCTAGATGTTTGTGCACAATTAATTTTCTTTTTTCAAGTTCCATGATCCGTAATTTCAAGATGCGACGAACAATCGAGAAAAACTTTTTACCAATTTCTTCGTTAATGAAACATCAACAAATGCCTGTCAAACGAGGTGGTATATTAAACCGTGTGTCCAGATTTACTTTGAATCGAGCTTTAGTTTGCACTTCAGTGAAAACCGTTTTCATATCCATTAATTGAAATTTGAAATAAATTCAAATGATGGTTTTCCTTTACTAAGTGGGCCATGCTTTATATAAGAGTTTTCAAGGTTCGCGATGTACGGCAAAGTAGACAGATGTAAGGATCGAAACATCATTCAATTGAGCGATGATTTAGGTTATTCACCATGTTGATTACTGCTTTGAGGATGTATGTTATTTTTAAAAAGTTCCAATAGTGCTGAAAATCAAAAGGTGAAGGTATAAGTTCATGAATGCACGAGAAATTTTGCGGCTATATTTTAGTTTATGCTTCTGTTATGATTTACTTTTAGTCATGATGATGTGTGCTAACGCAGATGGACCTCAAATTACCACAGCCTTGATGAAGCATGGTGGAACACTCAACTCAAAAATAATTTGAGTTGATTTAGAGCTGAACGAGCCAATTTTTAGCTTCAAATCTAATATTGGTTAAGCAACTGTTATGCAACAAGCAATTTTTGTTGGGAAATAACTAAGTACTGCTTCCTGTAAAGTTTTTATTGACTAATAAAAATACCTACTTCCCATTATCGATGGAAATGGAAAGGGTTTATTATGTACATCAGGGGTTAAAAAATTTCATGATGATAATACTCCCAATAAGTAGTAGGTCCACAACGCTTGTAACGCCATTGGCCTCATCACCCTTTCGATAGTAAACAAAAAGCATCATAATGCAGCATTTACTTGAACGCCACAACGAGACGCCATCGATCGTTGTTCGGTCGGCGGCTCAAATTTCGCTCTTGTCGGGCGCTTTGACCCAGCGTGAAATGTGAAAACTCCCTGCAAATCCATAGGCTTCCATGAAAGTATGTAACCAAAACCGGTTGGTTCCCGCTGTAGAGCTACATTTGACGGGGGTATCCCTGAACAATCAAACGGTTAAACTTTCAACTTTCGATTCGCAGGAGATTTGAAAAGAGCGCGTGGCTTTCGCAGATTGCTTCGCTGTTGGCTATCGATTGAGTTGACTTCGAGGCCGACCCGTAACCTAATATGGAAATATGGAGACCAACATACAACAAAAGCGCTCTATTCGGTTTAACTCACAGCTCGGCAGAAAAAAAAGAGAAAAAAAGATGCAGTTCTATTTCTGTTTACGCAGCACGTGACAGACTAAACTTGTTTACACACAAGCAATTTAGTCTGGTATTTTGTCACCACAGCAGGCTGTGGCGGGAGCGTGTTGTTTTCTTTGGTTTGAATTACACTTACAACTTTTTTTAGAAAACTGCTTTGGCGAAATTGATATGTATATTTTTGTTTGTACATTATCAGATGAATGTGGATTACCAGCAGAAGAAAATATCAGTGAGATTTATACTTTCAAAATCTATTTAGAATTGTTGTAGCTGTTCTTGTATTGTGCATGACGGACATAATCTGCCATAATCATCTGTCATAGCAGCTACAATTCAACACTATGCTGGAGGTGGCTGGATTATTCGCGAAGGAAATTTGCTTATCTACCTGAACATAGGGCATGATTCTTTTTGCCAAATTATCATACTCTATGCACATATTGAACCTCTCAATTAATAACTGTGGAATTGCACTCAAAACACTAATTTGAGAGCAGACAACAAACGAATATTGATAAGCAATAACCTTGAAACACCAGAAAAGAAAGAATTAACAAATTCTATCTATCAAGGATTTATCAAAGTATCAAACAAGTTCGTGTACACAAGTTTTTGAACGTCCCAGCCATTGGATAATTTCCATCCATAAATCACGTCCTATTCAATAAAAACAAAGACCGGCTCACACAGCCACCAACAAGTCTACTGCGGCAGCAGCCATTCGTTAATCTAATTGCGTCTAACGAGCTCCAATTTGCCTGGGCCACCCTCTTCGGGAACTTCTTCCTTTATGGCAGTAGTATCACCATCTAACCTACACGTTCCATTAATTCCACAAGAGACAAATCAAGACCGGTTCAAAGACCTGACACACATATAAAACGGTAAAGTAGGCGTCGAGCGTCGGGGGAAAAGTGCAAACGGACGGCGCTCACATTTCGCAAACCCAAGCAAGCTAGGCGGGGCGATGTTGGCGGCGATGGACGCGCTGCGATGGCATCGAGTGTCACGTGAAACTGCTGTCCTCATCCATCATCATTCCCACCGTGACCGCTATAATTGTCATCGTTGCTGCACTCATCATCATCATCATCGTCATCATCATGCTCATCGTCATCGCCGTTTGACGGTCCCACGGTTTGAATGTTTTCGTCGAGGTTTTTGTCGAACTTGCATAACCGACAGTGCATCTGCGAAAACATGCATAAACCCACCGCCATTAGGACATGAGGGGCTAGCGGTGGGAGCGAAGCAATCGGAAGATGAAACAATAACAAACTGCCCGGAATCTGTCCGACGCAGGTCAAATTTAACGGGTCGACGATGCGCGTTTTTTTTTTTCGGAGAATATATCCATACTGTGTTGCCAAAACTTTAAGGCAAAAATGGTTTCAAAACATCCTCACGAAAAAGCGGATTTATGAGACTTCTACATGTATATCTCGATTATATGTACACGACACTAACGTATGCATTAAAAAATATGTACTTTTTTTTTTCAGATGTTGATAAAAAAAAGCTAAGACAGACAATTGCTTTTGATAAATTTCCCATGGAAGGTAATTATTTAAGCTTACTTGTAAAAAAAATTCTACGCCCTTGCGAGCGGGCCTCCGGCAGTTAACCGGAACATTCACCATGGCGGACGAAAACATGCGTGTAGACATGTTTTTGAGTTCTGTCTTCGTATATTTATCAATACCTCCTAACAAAATTGTTGGAGTAGAACTCACGCTTCAGGTTGGCCCAGAAATTCTCGATGGGACGCATCTTGGGGACGTTTGGCGGGCTCGCCGACTTGGGTACCATATTGACATTCAGCCGCTCCATCTCCTCCAGCGATCGCTTCGAGTGGCGGGACGCCAGATCCGGCCAGAACACCGCGTCTTCGCCCTTATGGTATTTCTTGGTGAACAGACAGGCATTTCGTACTTTAAATTTCCCCGCTCACGGCCAGTCCAGAGCGAAAGAAGAGCGGCTTTGACATCCCTAACTCGCTGATTGTCAGCCACAGCAGCAAGTTCTTTGGGGACTTGGCGTGTGAAATAAACTTCACCTCGGAGCTCACTTCCTTCGTGGGGAAGTAAAATACAAAGTGTTCTGCCAGTCGTTGCCATGTAGGGTTGGATAGGTCTCGTCGTCTATCACCACCGCCACGTCGCGATTTGCCAGTAGAATCGAGTTGACCATCTTATTCAGCCGCTGCCGCTGCCGCTGCGTCATTACCTGCAGCTCCGAAACCAGTGGACGCAACTTTCGCTTCCTGATATGTATGTTCATGTTCGCCAGGTATTTTTTCACTGCTTGGCTGGTTGAACCCGGCAAAGCGCACGCAGCGATGTAGCCACTTTTTCCTCGGTCTTCCTCTCCAGCATCCTTTGGAGCTTTTTGTCACTCAGAGTCGTCGGCCGTCCGGAAACGGGCCTTGTTGTCTAATAGTGTCAAGATGTTGAAGATGCTGGAACGGGCGTATCCGGCGTCCACAAAGTGCTGCACGATGTATGTTTTCGACGCGGCGGGGTGCCGTTCTTTGAACGCGCACACTTTTGAACGGAGTTGCTTTTACCATCACGGTTAGAGTTCGAGTGATAGAGCTGTCAAATTTTGTCTGCTGACTCATGGGTTACTACGATTGATGCTTCATGGGTAGTTTTGTCAGTGTGGGTAAAGGTAAACTCATGAAAAATTGGCAATTGTTGCCCATTTTTTTTTAATCCAAGCGTTATCTCATAATTATATCATCATTCAATGATTTCAATTACCATTTCTCTCGTGGCAACATTTTTGCACAATGTTTTCATTTTACAGCATTATAGATGAATGCTCAGAATGTTATCATTGTACAGCCTTATTTGAAAAAAGCTTAACTGACAAAACTTACTCGACATACATTCAAATCAAAGCATTTAAAGCCTTTAAACGAACTGTATATTTTTCTGCTTTGACCATCGTTTGCCAAAAGTGGAACAATGAGTCCTTGTTGGAAATGTTTGGACATGCTGCACATTCCGATCTGTTTATGATCGACTTAAACGCAACCGATCGCCCGTACCGTCGTGATCGTTGAATGTAATGACGCGCTCCAAAACATTATTTTTTGTGTTTACAAATATTTGGTCGATATTTATGCTGGGTCGAGATTTCTAGATTATATTCGTTATTAGCGTCACCACGATTAATTTGCTTTCTCCGACACCCCATACGGAAGTTCTTCAGAGAAGTTCATGGAAGTTCTGCAGAGAATTTCACGGAAGTTCCTCAGAAAACTTTTGGGAAGTTTTTGCAGAGATCTTCAGGGTAAGTCTGGAGAAAACTTCAGGAAAGTTCTGCCAACAACTTCTGGGAAGTTTGCAGACAGCTTCAGTGATATTCTGCAGAGAACTTCAGAGAAATTCTGCAAAGAACTTCAGGGAAGTTCTGCAAATAACTTCAGGGAAGTTCTGCAAATAATTTCAGGGAAGTTCTGCAAATAACTTCAGGGAAGTTCTGCAAAGAACTTTAGGAAAGTTCTGGAGGAGAAAACTTCAGGGGAAATTCTACCAGCGCAGCATAGTGAGGTAACTTTGAACTTTTAAGCCGGCCGTCTGGAAGGTCATGATTTCCCAAATAACTTACCGAATAGACTGTTAATTCAGATATAATCTAGATCTCAGGATACAGATAATACAAAAAGTTCACACGCGTTCACCTGCACTACATAGCGGGTGAGTTCTGAACTAAGGTTTACAGTCACTATCCGGAAGGCCTTAGCCACTTTAACATATTTGTTGATGACGCCAACTTCCTGTGTGTCAAGGATGCCTTCATTCGGGCTATTCAGTAATGTTTCAAAGACGCTAGCGCCACGAAGTGGTAATTCTTTTTGACCTCTAGGTTTGCCATCCCAAAGCGCCTTTGTTGGAAAAAGTAACTTCCTATACCTGCAATGGATCTCGAGATTTTCCCATTTGATGCGGAAGTCAAGATGGTCATGCCCCGTATATCGCTTGGGTCCCTCCTCAAGAGGATCCACGTTAGTCGGGGAGTTGATTGTACTTTGCTGTTTTTTTTAACAAAATACACATTTAGATTTTTTTAAGAAAATTTGTAAAATTTTACCGAATTCCGATTTAACGGATTTCGGAAAAAAATGACAGTCATCTGAAAAAAAATCATCGGATTTAAGTAATACCGAAATCCGTTAATCGGATTACCGAACGATCAGCTGTTGAGAATTCGGTAAAATTTTACAGATTTCTGTAAAAAAATCTAAGTGTGTATGCTGCTTTTAAACGGTTATAACTTTTTTTCGGTGAAGTCTGCTTGAAACGCTTTCTTCAGTAAAGTTGCTCGTTAAAGGCTGAATATATCTGGAGCATTTAAATTTTAGCTGAGGCAGTTATTTGAGTGGTTCTCAAGAATATCAAAGTTTCTATTTTTGATGCCAATTTGTGAATACGATTTTCTGTGGTTTTGGGTTTGGGCCTTCCCCAATGTAATCTTAGTAAATCAGTACACTGGTCGGCTTACACCGTCTTCTAATTAGCTTTTAGACCCTTATTATAAATATTCGAAAACTAACGAGGATTTTTGTTTTAAGTCTGTAAGCTCGGAACACTGTTACGACATTCAGGGCTTTTTCCACAAAACAGTCAAATTATTAAAATAATCCTATTTTTTCGAATGTTGCCTTCCGACAATTCAAACCATAACATTTCGCTGTTCAAGTTTATGTGACAAAATTGTAGTATTTGTAATTTCATAGAAACTTCTTAAGAATGTTCCGAAAATTTAGTTTTCCCCTGGGGTACGTTCATTTTGAAGTTCGTGATTTAACAACACAAGTTCCCTGCATGGAATTTGAAAGTGTCTCGAAATTTTCTAGGAACATGAATCTTATGGAGAAGGGGCCATTTTTTCCAAGGATAAGTCCAAAAGCAAGTCGCTTAGAACAGTGTGCCAGCCACGATGTTTTACACACTAGACGAATAAGTTTTATAACTGCAACAGTTTGATTTTCATTCCATACCTCATGTGCTGCACACTGAGGAACACTTTTGACAGTTAAACTTATAGAAATAAGAAACCAGCAACCTTACCAATATGTATGGCCTGGCTCCCAGGCACATCAGAAAATAACAATTTGGGTTGTCAACACATTGGAAACTTCGGGATATTACGGGAACTTCAAGAACATTGCAACGCTTGTAGACATACTAAGAAAATAGGACAGGGAAAAAGTGTACTGAGCGATCCACCCCTTGAATTTTTCAACAGTTCTGCCATATTTGTTGCACTTTTTTTTTTTGATCCACAGTGATGTTGAACAATAAGAGAAGAACACATGGAATTCTGAAACAAAGCTTATTTTCAAGTGTCCCGGGTACGATGAATGTCAATCCTTCGCGAGCAATGTTTGCTTTCAACACATTTGACAGTGCTGTATTAGACCCTCTTACTGAAGCAATCTTGTGACACGCAAACATAACATTCACGAGAGTGGACGAGTAGGTGAATGCGTGTGAGGATTTCATCAATGTGAGTCTATATTTCTTTCTTTGGAATCAATAGACAGATACATCAGTGGTACTCCAGACAAGATTGCTCGGAATGTATATCGGTAATCTGTGCCAATTCGTGATTTTTTCCCCCGAAAAGTTCGTGTGTTTAGGACAGAGTGCGGCAGAAAATAATGCGAAAATGTTCAAACTTGAGTATTGGGTTAATTCGTGTAGCTAGTGACTAATTTCTGTCGAAAGTGTATTTGTTTTATGTTTAGCTTTCAAGTTGCTGCATACCAAACATTCTATTTGTTTTATTGAAAATTCGTCAAAATGTTCGCGAAAAAGTGATCACCAGTTTGTTGCTCGCCCAGAAGAATGCGCGAAAGAGATGGTGCCAAGGTAGCTGGTTTGCTGCCCACATAAAGTCCCTGCAGGATGGTCCTAAGCAGCGGAAGCCGGGAAGCGGACGTCCGCGTTTTGCACGCACGCCGAACGTGATCAAATCGGTCCGTGCAAAAATTGCTCGCAACCCGGTGCGTTCCATAAGAAAACTTGCAAAGGAAGCCAATATTTCGGGAGAACCATGCGTGAGAATCATCAAAGAAGACCTGCATGCACTCTTCCAGAGCCAGAGTGAAACGCCACTGATTACGGACTGGGTCAAGGAACTACGAGTGACTCGTTCCAAGTTGAAGAAGGAAAAAAATGATAATTCGGTTCTCCGACGAAAAGCTTTTCAGCATCGATGCTGTGGCCAATAGTCGCACGGACTGGTTTATTTCACCGCAGAAAATGGAGAACGTTCCGGAAAAAGTGAAATTCAAATTTCAAACCAAACATCCTGCTGGTGTCATGATATTTGGCTTGGTGGCGTCCAACGGTTTGAAAATGCTGCCTGTTTTCATTGATGCTGGAGCTAAAATCAATACCGAAGTTTATATCGGTATTTTAAAGGACCAAGTGCTTCCCTGGGTGAAGGCCAACTTCTCCGAGGACCAAAACGTTGTCCTACAGCAGGAAGGAGTGCCGTATCACACGTCCAATCGAAATCAACAATGGTTGAACGATAACATGAAGTTTTGGCCGAAGAATTTGTGGCCCCCTAGCAGTCCAGATCTTAATCCGTTGGATTATTCGATTGAGGCATATGTTGAAGCACGAGCCTGCAAAACATCACACCCTAGTGTGAAAACCCTGAAGTCAACCATAACACGCACATGGCAGTCAATGTCGGAGGACTACCGTCCGAAAGGCATGCTCTGGCTTCCGGTGTCGGCTCGAGGATGTTATTAATAAAAATGGAGGACACATTGAATAAATTAGTTAAGAAGAACTTTATAAACATAACTGCACTCGAAAATGTTGATGTTATTGCTTGAATTAGTTGAAAATGGGATTTGATAAATAGAACAAATTTTCGCATTATATTCTGCCGCACCCTGTATTTTGAACGGGAATATAAATTTTTACTTTCAGCGACTCTAGCCACTGCCATTTTTGTTCCAGTGCCTTAGCCTCAAATGAGAAATAATCAAGCACTTGACAGTGCTTGTAAACCTTCTTTAACGATACAAACTAGCAAAACTAGATAACAATCTTCATCAACCGGGGAAACTGCCAACACTCCCAAATTTGTTCCAGAGCCATGTCCTCAAAGGCCATCGCCTTCTCTTTGCGAAGTCAACACACTAGTTTCCCCCCTCTTAATAAGGTAAATCCCAAATTTTTAGTACCACTACATCAACTTAACGCCGGCGGAGCATTCAGTAGGTACTGGTTGCTCTCTGGCTGCTGTTACAAATTTATTGTAGCACCGACCATAAATCACTTGCGGCTGGCTAGAGCATAGGAAGCACGCTCTTTTCCCTCGCGTCCAAAACAAAACATCCAAACTTGAACCCGGCTATGCTACAGGGACAGCGAAACGGTGTGATGCCCTGGCACATTCGTGGCGCGATGTTGATGCCTATAAAAAGAATCATCTCTATGGCGAACGGTGTTGGACGGATTAAGATTGAGCGCGGGATGGAATTCTTGTAAAACAAATCGAAAGAAGTCTAATTTTGAACTTACCTGCGTGTAGCACTCGATCTCTTTGTACGGATTGACGGCAATCAGAATCGATCCCGTGTATGTCTGCATCGGCGAAGGCATGAATCTTGGGTTAAGGAAAATTGATGATTGATCAGAAGAATTTGCTGCTACTGGGATTAAAGAAATAAATAAATACAAGTAGGTTCGTTTGAATAAAGGGTTCAATCGTTATAGATCCGTAGTAAAATAAGCATTGATTTGCGTCTTATAGCGTTTTATCGGTGTAAATGAATGTATATTTTCTTCGTCTGTTCAGGGCTGAAAATAGCAACATTCAATTGTCGATCGTTGGGGGCTGGCGTAAAGCTCCGGTCATTTCCAGAATGAATCGTAAAAGTGATGATGCTCCCTATTCGCCCTTATACTTTGATCCCATCTCCTATTAAGCGAGCTCTTTTTCACGATGAAGATTCCTCATCGACCCCAAAAACGACCCATATCGAAATCAATTAGCAGATATGAAGACAATCCCCCGGTCGGAGCCACCATGACTCAAAGGCGTGTGGGCTTACCGAACTGATCCGAAAGCGAGATAGAGGTAGAAAGCAAAAGCTAAGAATCGCTTATTTGACCACAACCTTCCGAGAAGGAAAATTCCTTCCCATAACCTTCGAAGCACGCAGACGCTCGGGAAGCGGTGACGTCGACAAATGCAAAGACCGCGATGTGATATGCCACGAGATAAAATGCCCCTCTAGATGACTCATCGCCATCGGAAACAGGGCATTCCACATCGTTGAATGGTGCAGTTTTGCTTTATCTAAACGTCATTCGTCATACGTTGCCGCACTCTTTGCTTTCGCTGATCGACCCCGGAATGCCGTTCATATAAAATCTTTCAAAGGCCATTTTGACTTTATCCACTCTACCGAGTACTATAAAAGTCGCGACATTCCGTCATAATGCGTTATATTTATGATGCATATGTATACAGCTAATGCAACATCTAACTTAGCTTCGAATCTTCTAGGGAAGCGAAGAGGAGACAGACTAATAATCATTGCGCGCTGATGGAGTTATTGGAGGCTTCAGATGACGTTTCTCGGGAGGGAAGACCGTTAATGCAGCTGTTCGAAACATTATCGGGGCGGTAAATGTTTATGAGCAACGCATTTTGTTTATGTTGATGAATCATTTGGGAAACACTTTTGACTTAAGGCGACGGGGTATTTTAAACAATCACAAACAAATGCCAAAAAAAAGTTGAACTATGAAAAATACCACAAAACCAATTTATGAGATGTTTGTTCACCGGTTTCTTGTCAGTGCACTGACGCGACGTATGTATATGCAGATTTGTTGTTTACATTAACACATCTAGCTTTTAATAAGCAGTTCAAGGCAGGGGAAATAAAATATTCCTACGTATTTTCAATGAACTTATGACCGATTTGGGTTACATTTTTTTTTATTAGGATCAGGGTGGTTGTCAGAAGAATGTGATATTGCAATAGTTGCCTTCCACCAAACATTTCTCATGCGCTTACGGTTGCTAAGTCATTGAGTAATGATTGGTTGATTTTTCACAGTGTAGTTCGTAGAACTTCATACAAAAATGATTCATAATAAAATCTGTATCCACATTAATCCGGACACCTTCAAATCATTGTAACTTTTGAAATATTGCACGTAGGAATGGGAAATTTCACTGTGGTATAGCTGAGAGTCTATGATGAAAAAAACTATGATTGATGTTTACATTTCATGTTCAGTATTCAAGATGGCGACGAAAGAAAAACAAGTGCGCGAGCAAATTTAGTACGGACGTCCGGCAAATCCTGACTTGTCAATACGGGACCTTGCAAAAACATTGGATTTGCCTAAATCCACTGTTCACGATGTGCTCAAATCATTTTCGGAACGTTTGACGGTGGAGAGGAAACCGAGAAGTGACAAAAATATTGGACGCGCTGATCCTGTCGTGGATCGAAAGGTGAAAAGGATATTAACGAAAAACCCAAATCTCTCCATTCGAACGGTGGCTCGTAAAATAGGGATGTCACCTGGTTTTGTCCAAAAATCAAAACAACGTTTAGGACTTAAGTCGTATAAAGTAAAAACAGTTCCAAATCGCAACGACAAACATAACTTGGCAGCAAAATCACGGGCTCGACGTTTGTACTGCGAATATTTGACGAAGTTTTCATGCGTTGTTATGGACGATGACACTTATGTCCTGAAGGATTTCAAGCAGCTTCCAGGGCTGGCTTTTTATTCTGCTATGGCCAAAAATGCTACAGCTGAGCATTTCAGAACGAAAAAGACATCAAAATTTCCCAAAAAAAATACCTTGTGTGGCAAGCAGTTTGCACGTGTGGCAAAAAGAGTAAATCTTTCGTCACTACAGGTACAATGAATAAGGAGATCTATCAGAAAGAGTGTGTGCAGAAGCGATTGCTACTCTTCATCAAAAGTCACAAAGAAAAACCTTTGTTCTGGCCCGATTTGGCATCATGCCACTATGCAAAAACTGTGATGGAGTGGTACCAAGCAAATCATGTGAACATTGTACCAAAAACCTCAAACCCACCAAATTGCCCAGAGCTACGACCAATCGAGAGATATTGGGCTCTGATGAAGCAGAAGCTTTCTAGAAAGAAGCAAGGAATCAAAGACATCAAACACTTCCAGCAAATTTGGACAAAGACGGCTTCTACGATTTCTGAAGAGTCTGTACAAACCCTAATGAACGAAGTTAAGCGCAAAGTTCGAAAACTTTATGCAATTACCGAATAACTATGTTTTCTCTTCATGAATTGTTAAAACACATCCCATGAATCTGAAACAAACAACTACGACGGAAATATAATGCGAAATTTATGTTTTATTCATGTTTTGAGGTGTCCGGATTATTGCGGATACAGACCTTACAACGAGACTTGGTGAGACTTATCACAAGTAAACACTAGCAACAATAACTATCTTATTACAGTTGATTACACTAAAAAAATCCTGTTGGTTCAAATTCGTGGATAACATTTCATTGATAATATTAGATCTATCTATATATATTAAAATGAATTTCTGTCTGCCTGTCTGTCTATCTGCACCTTATATACTCGTAGTTTACTGAACCAATTCGAGTGAAAATTTGTATGCAAGAGTTATTGGGGCCTGGAAAGGTTCTTTTGATAGTAAGAGACCCCTCCCATCTCTGTAAAGGGGGGTTCCCATACAAATGAAACACAAATTTCTGCCTAACTCGAGAACCAATCAAGCAAATGGAATCAAATTTGTCATATGACGGTTTTTGAGGGCAAGAAATATTTCAATGGTGCTTTGAGACCCCTTCCCATCCAGAAAGAGGGGGGGGGGTGCACAAACAAATGGAACACAAATTTCTGCATAATCGAGGTGTTATCGAGCAAAAGGAAACAAATTCGGCAAATAGAGGTTTTTGAAGGCTTAAAAAAAATGTTTCTTAGGTCACTTTATGTTTCTTAGGTCACTTAAGACCTCTCCACTTTCTGAAAGGTGGGGGTGGCTCCAATACGAATGAAACACAAAATATCTGCATAACTCGAGAACTAATCAAGCAAATGGTACCAGCAAATGAAAGCAAGAAATGTTTCGATGGTGGTTAAAAACCACTCCATCCTCTGAAAAGAGAAGGGGGGGGGGGCTAGACTGCCATACACATGAAACACATATTTCTGCATAATTCTAGAAACAATCAAGCAAATGGAACTAAATTAGGTGGATGTTTTTCAAAGCAAATTTTTGAGGGTTGAGACGCCTCCTCTCGTTGAAAGGGGGGGGGGTGCTCTCACTTAAATGAAACACAATTTTTTTCATAACTCGAGAACCAACCAAGCAAATGGAACTAAATTTAGCAGGTGAAGGTTTATGAACGTAAAAAATGTTTCTAGGGTGACTTAGGACCCCTTGAAATGAAACACAAATTTCTGCATAACTCGAGAACTAATCAAGTAAATGGACAAAATATGGCATGGCCGAGTTTTTGAAGGCGAAAAATGTTTTTATGGATATTCAAGACCCCTTCTCCATCTGGAAGGGAAAGTTCCAATACAAATGATACACTAATTTCAACCAAACATGAGAACTATCCCTACTGCTATGCAAATATATATGCAGGGGTTTTTGTGTCCGGGAAAAGGTTTTAAGATAGTTCGAGATCCTTCCCCCTTCTTGAAGGGGGGCTCCCATAAAAATGAAACACAAATTTCAGCATAACTCGAGAACTAATCAAACAAACGGAACCAAATTTAACATGCGGGGGTTTTTGGTGTCAAGCATTATTTCTATGGTGGTTCGAGACTTCTCCCCTATCAGGAATCGATGGCTCTCATACGAATGAAACAGATTTTTTTGCATAACTGTAGAACTAGTCGAGCAAATGGAACCAAATTTGGCATGTGTATGTACTCGAAGGCAAGATATGTCTCTATGGTGCTTTTAGACCCTTCCACTCTTTGGAAGAGGTGCTCTCATACAAATCAAGCACAAATTTAAACCATGAAAACATGAAAATTATCTTTACTGTTATGAAAATGTGTATGCAGGTGGTTTTGGCACCGGACAAGATTCTCAGAATGGATCGAGACTCCTTCATTGGGTATGTCGTTAATTGTAACATACCTTAATGAACGTGTTACAGTTATAACACAACTAAGTTTCAAAGAAATTTACCAACCTAGTAGTGTTCTTTAGAACATTTATTTATTGTAACTTTCAATAACGATTTGTTGTTCTCCATACGAAAAGTCATCAAAAGAGCCTTTTTTTGCAAAATGAACATGTGAATGTTATAAAACAACTAAGTTTCAGTTTATATTACCAACTTAGAAGTATTCTTAAAAACATTTACATATTGTAATTTTCAATAATGATTTGTTATTCTCCATACAAAATGTGTTAATAGCTCCATAGGATTACGTTTTAGAATTATGATGCCTCAAAATTTCTAAAA
Source organism: Aedes japonicus (assembly GCA_034211315.2). Taxonomy (NCBI): domain Eukaryota; kingdom Metazoa; phylum Arthropoda; class Insecta; order Diptera; family Culicidae; genus Aedes; species Aedes japonicus. Next base: position 28,620 of record JASCZW010007315.1, read on the forward strand.
GTTTTCCATCGTGTTGCGACAGTTTTTAAAAGTTTTCCATCTTGTTGCAATACTTTCGTAGTTTCAACCCTAAACAAAGCCAAGAATACACGCTATTGGCTGCTTGTGACAAATGTTACGAAAAAACAATGTTCGGACGAAGTGTAGGGAAAAATATAATGCACAATTTCGCTGAATAAAGCATCTAAAACTATCTTATTGTTAAAAATTTAATAGTAATTTCAACGAAAAACATGCCGGATTACAAGCAGTGTGTTCCAAGTCGTACCTGTACTTATTCATATAGATTTTCCCCCTTTTTTCATTTTTTCGTTTATTTATGAGGCTCAGACGTATGTAACGCTACTTACAATGCTTTGCTTTTTGATATAAGTAAGCTTAGCTCAGTTGGCAAAGGCATAGTTACAAATCAACATCATGCTGGAGGTGGCTGGGTTCGATTCTCGGCCTAGTCGTGAAAATTTCACGAGTCCCTGGGTATAATTGTTCTTGCCACAAAACCATACTAGGGATGTGAAAGTAGTTCGCCTCCCCACGGTGCTCCCTGGAAACATTAAGATTCCCTTAACGGCTAAACGAACTACAACAAAGGAAGCGACGTACGGCGCGAAGTTGTAAGCGGTCGGGACATGGGGAACAGGGACAACCCTGGGGCGAGTCAAAAATCCTAATTGCTCAAAAAAAAAAAACGATTGCAAATGACTTTTCTAATTGTCAAACAATCAGCTTTCATTTTTATCCAATGTCTCTCGATTGGTCAAAGTTCGGAACAGTTTGAGGGATTAATGTCACTTAACACAGCAATGAAATGCTGTCAAGCTTCCGAATTCAGGATTCCATAACAGGATATTTTGGTAATGCTACTTCAGACAAGATACCCGGATACAAATAACCATACAATTACTAAACAATAATATAAAATAACATTAAAATCTATTTCCGATCATGAATCTTATTGTTTGTGAATCAAATAAATGAAAAATGCATATTGTTGTTACAATAGATCTACAATTCACTCCATATGCTAGGATTTTCAACAGTAGTGAACAATACAGGGCTGGTAGCGGGTTTATGGATAAATAATAGTGACTTTAGTGACTAAAATAATAAAAATAGTGACCAAATAGTGACCAAATAGTGACTAAAAAGTGATTTCCAATATTTAGTATTTTTTTGATCTTTTATACATTTGTTGTATAAGTGCAGTAAAAATTTACTAAGTGATCGCCCCCGTTTGCAAAAATGAATAATACTGCGGCGCAGTGTCACTTTTTGTGTTTTTCTTTGAAAAGAAGCGACGAATTCAAGCGACTTTTTTTTCTCCGCGACCTCCTAGACTTGGTCCGCAGCTCGTTTTTGTGAAGACGGGTCTATACGCACAGTTGAAACGCCTTCCAGCATGGTCTGTGCAAGAATTATTTCTGACATATCGTGCTTCCAATTCCTTTTTTGAGCCGTTGCCATGTGGAGCTGTTTTCACTAACTTAAGCACCTCAAGGTATTTTGGCTCACCTGTAGCCGTTTTCTTAGTAAAAACTGGTTCCAATACTCTTCAATTCTGTACTCTGTACTCAAAGTCAGCGCCAAGCGTTTTAACAAGTTCCCTTCGTTAATAAGAAGATCATAGTTGACCTGAATCGGAAGTAACTTGACGATTTTCACAACATGCTTGGAGCTTTCACTGTATGCATCCAGCTGGTGGGTTGAGGCATTGGCAATATTTTATAAACAAGTTCTGCAAACCAGACTTTTGACCTAGGAATACATCTTTATTTTCTATACTGGGGTACAATTAAAAAAAATCGCATCACGGCCGTCACGAAAAGTGGTCAGGTTTTGAGCATTAATATCTCAGTCATTTCTCAATTGGTTTTCAAAAATTTTACACCAATCGATCGGAAGTATTTCTACGCATCAATTTCAATAGAAAACATTGTTGATTTCAGGCCACGTACTATTGAAAAATTTATAAATATTGTTTTAAGAAGTAAATTAACTCCTTCAGGTCTAAGGGGTAATATATGACCCCAATGGCTGTATACAATCACAGAGTTTGAATAAAAGTGTACACTGTCTTCGACAAATTTGTTTTCCATCAATTCTTCTATCTGGAAAATATAGAAAAAATTTATGAGTTAAAGGCCTAATTGACGACCAAGAACATCCTGGATATGAAGAAGTTCAGGAAGAAAAAATAAATGCCTTATTAATAGTGTAAGCCGTTGTTTTAGAATATTGTACATTTGTATACGTATAATCAAATTCTCGTTGATAATCGTTTAATATTTTTGTATCTTTCTGGGATGTTCTAGGTCATCCAAAATGTACATGAGTTCTGAACTTCAGATCTACAGTTGTAACAATAGCTTTTAAAGCTATATAAGGTTACGATATTTATTCAAACATATTGAATGAACCTTTTGGAATAAACAGTCATTATTTGATAGCTCGGTGATGTTCTAGGTCATCAAAACTGTCCTTGAGTTTAGAACTTAAGATCGACAGTAGTAACTATATATTTTTGGGCTATACAAAGTAAAGCTACGTGTTCAACCATATTCAGTGAATATTTTCGAACATAAAAAAAACACCATGAGATGAACGGGGATAATCTAGGGCATCCAAAATATCCTTGAGTTCAGAACATAAGATCAGTTCAGTTGTAACATCAAGTGTTTGGAGTGTGTAAAGGGACAATATGGATTTAACAATATTGATTGAATAGTTGGAAGGCTTACAGACATAATGTGACAATCTTGGGATATTCTAGATACTCCAAACTGTTCTTAAGTTCAAAGTATAAGATCTACAGTTGTAACAGAAGTTTTTTAAGCTATATATGGCTACCATCTATATTCAAACATATTCAATGAACCTTTTGGGAAGTCAACAGTAATTACTTTATAACTTTAAGATCCCCTAGATATTCCAAACTGCTCTGGAGTTCCTAACAAGAAATATACGGCAGTAACAGTAGTGTTTTGGGAAATACAAAATTAAGTCACGTATTAAAATATATTTAGTGAATATTTTCGAAAGTAAAAATACATAAGAAGATAATCTTGGGATGGTCCAGGTCATCCAAACTGTCTTGGCGTTCAGAACTTAAAATTTACAGTTGTAACAATTTAGGCGATACAAAGTGACAATAAATATTCAAACATATTCAATTCATATTCTGTGAAAAAAAAACATAATAGAGAAATATGACATGTTCTAGGTCATCCAAACTATCCTTGAACATAGGCCCAACAGTTGTAACGAAAACGAATATTTTGCAAGAACAACAGACATTATGAGATAATCTTCGGATGTTTTAGCTTATCCAAACTTTCCTGGGATTCAAAACTTTAAGTTTGGAATTATTTCTAATAATCATCAGATTTTTGGAACAAAGTAACAATATGTTTTTGACCAAATAATGTGAATCTATCGGAAGGTCAACTGATATAATGAGATATCTTGGTATTTTGAGGCTCATAATAATTGATCTTGAATTCAGAACGTATGATATACAGTAGTAAACTAGCATTTTGGGTACTACAAAGCTACGATAAATATTCAAACACATTCAATGAATATGCTGATACGTCCACAGACATCATAGGATAACTTTGCTAGATTCAGTTCATTCAAACTTTCCTTCAGAATTTAAGGTCTACAATTGTAACAATATCTTTCTGGGCTATACAAAGTTAAGTTAGTTTCTTTGGCATATAATATCCCAAAATTATCTCATAGTGTCAGTTGGTCTTCCAGGACATTCATTGAATATATTTGAATACATATCATAACATGTTATAGAGGATAAAGCTACTGTTACAACTGTACATTTTAAGTTCTAATCTCCTGGGTTGTTTGGACGACCCAGCACATCTCTTAACCAGATTTCCTACTTTATTCAATCATTTATATGTTATTCAGTATCAAATCCAACGGAATTCACCAAATTGCACCAATCGTATAAGTTACGCCTGAAAGGACAGGTAGAAAGTTCTCAATATTGTTTTAAATGTCCTCTGTAAGTGAAGTATTGGCATGCGACACATTGGGCTTGCAAACTCTAACGACGATGGTTCGCACCAACCTTTCTAGATCAGCGTACATTAGATGTATGAGTGGTTCTTTCCTCTAGAAGAAACCTTATAAAATATCATTGAAATAGATTAGTTTGCTTATCAATAGCTTGTAAACTTTATCACAAATGTTTAGATTAAATTTTACTTAAAAAGTTTCAAAACTTTGCCAAAAAAGTCCTTTATTTGATTTACAATTCATTCCCACTTTTCTCGACTATTTGGATACCAAAAGAGTAGTCCGCTTTTGCAAAAACTGAATCTAACAAAATATTTTTGAAACAAAGTGAGTATAAAAGAAAAATGACTTGATTATTTTTTGTGGTTTCTTAATTGGACAATTTTGTTTGCAGGTTGGATAAACGTTTTAAGTTTTCACTCCTATCCCGTTCGATTCGTCATGGACTTCACTGGGTTTATTTGTATAGAAATATGAAAAATTATTATGAAATAGCAGGAACATTGTAAACACAATGAAAGATGTTATACTATGAGACCACGTGCGTCGCATTCAAGCTAAATCTAGAGTGCCGTGACCGACCAGCGCTCTACATTTGACAAGTTCAATTGAGGTAGAGGTGGGACAGCGTTCGCCAGGGCATCTAGTTTTACTTCTCGACTTTTATGTAGTATGGCCAGATCACTTAATTTTGTTGATCTTTTTTACAAACGACGGTGCGAAAATAGTGACTTTAGTGACCATTTTCCGAAAAATAGTGACTTTAGTGACTTTTGGATGCAAATAGTGACTTTTTAGTGACTAGACTCAAAATAGTGACCAAGTCACTAAAAAGTGACCCGCTACCAGCCCTGAAATTAACAGTAAATGACTCAAATTTGTTCGGGAAATAATGATTTTTTCTATAGTTAAGATACATAACAACCCCCCTTTTCTATTGTCGATATCTCAGTTTACATTAGATTCTAATGTGGTAACAATAACGTCTATTGTCATCTAATCGTTGTGAACAATAATTTTAGTCGTACATACTATAGATTCTATTGTATGGTTACAATATATTTAATTGTAAATCTATAGGAATTTTTTATTCGGGTAACAATCGTTTTCGACGTAGAATTCACTATTAGTATTCCTTGAATGGTTGACTATTTTCATCACATTTTTTCACAACGAGAGTGCGCGAAATTATTATATCGTACACAGAGACGAATTTGATAGTAAATTTTACCATAATTGGGGGTAAGGATGACTATTACAGTATAGTGATTTTAAACCGACTATGATCATGGTCAAAACGACCATTAAAAATAGCTTATCCAACATTTGCCATAATGTCGGAATAGTCCTTGTTACCATGATCATAGTCAAAAATGCCATGAACGTGGTGAATTCCACCATTTTCATGGTTATTGTACCCATTATATGCAATAGTCGTCCTGACCATGATTTAATTGTCGGTATAACGATAGAATTTTTTTCAGAGTACAACTACTGTTTGAATACAATCGTGTTGCAACAGTGTAGATTCAACTCATCAATTGAGGTTTTCTATTTAATAGTGTTTCTGTCAGATGATAGCGCAAACAGTTGTTTATTTACGGGCTTCCATCAACAGCTATCGGTTGTAATTCAAACGAAGATCAAATTACGGAAGGAAATATATAAACCGAACATGGTTTAAAATCCAGGCAAGTTGTCATTGCAAGTAAATCATTTATTGTATTAATTAATGTGTTTGCTAGCTTGAGTCTTAGTATGTTGATTGTTATAACCTTTTCTCTTAAAAACAGTCAACATCGCAAAAATGCCGAGAGTTAATGGTCATCGGACTAGCGAGGAAAAATTACGGTTTTTAGAGAATGTGGGCGATCAATTCGTACCATTGCTCAAGAAATGAACCGAAACAGGAGCACAACCATTAATTACTTCAAAGACCCAGAAAAATACGGAGTTCGAAAGCGAACTGGCCGTCCATCTAAAGTGACCGCTAGATGCAAGTGGAAAATATGGCGATTGACTGTGGATACAAATATGAGTGCAGGTGAAATCAAGGCTCAAATGTCTTTGCCAGTATCTAAGAGGAGAGTCTTTCAATTATCAAGGAAAACACCAACATACAATATCAGTGAAGAGAAAAAACACCAAACCTTCCTCCACGACATAAAACTGCAAGGTTGAATTTTGCGGGACGACAAATAGTGGTAATCTGTCTTATCCTCGGATGAAAAGATGACCAGTTTGGATGGACCAGATGGTTGTCAGTTGTATTGGAGGGATACTCGCAGAAAACCTGAGACACGTCATTCCAGAAATTTTCAAGGATTCAATAAATAACGCAAGATATCAACAGATTTTTTTATTAATGTGTTTCCGTCATAGTGTTCGTAAAAATGCTACTTTTTCGTAAATTGTGCTTCCATCTGCTTTTCAAATTGAGGCTCAGAGCCACGTAACGACCTTCAGTTTGTTACGTAACTCCGACCGAATTTGATTTTATTTTGTTTGAGCGATCAGGATTTTCGAGAAACTTGTCCAGAATACGATTTCTCAGCAAATCTAGCCAAGACTCCATTTCACAAACTTATGGTTCAAACATGCATTGAAGGAAATTTGTACGTTAATCCAGAGCACCGATGCGACAAAGTTACAAAAAATTATTCCGGACACGCTTAACCCAACAACAATCTTTTGTACCAGATCAAAAAACGTGGAGGTGAGTAAATTCATACAATCAACAAACCGGAAAGCACCAACCTATTAAGAAAATTGGCTCAACGATGACTACAAGCAATTACGTCAAACGACAACCGTTTATGATTTGTGACAGCCTCAACATCACATGGCAGAACCCGTGGGAGTTCATCTCCGGCATAATGCACTGCATTTAGTGGACATTTTTACTACAAACAAACAAGAGTGCAATGCTCTTGCAGTCCAGTGCTTGCGGGGCAAAATAATAAACCCACCTCCAGTGTCCATTGTGGTTGGAGACGTTGGCACAGTCCCGATAAACACCGCCCACACATTCACACAATTCCGTCATATATTGCGCTCTCCAACCCTATACTTGATGGCAATCTCCGAAAGCAGTGAATTATGACCCACATAATTGTACTTGACTTCTGCGCGACAAATTTTCAGTAATTCGAGAGTTGACAGATGATGGTGGCTTTTTCATGCCCACACACTAAATAGAAAGAGTTAATACAAACGTGTGTCTTTGTTTTGTGGATTGAAGTTGCCTTGCATTTTGATCAAGATGATCTAGCGCAACCATGAAGAACCATGAGATCGCATTCCAGTAAACGTATGCACGCACTTAAGCAATTGAACATACAAACAAATGATCTTAAATTGAGCACCCGTCGCTTGCTCTTCAAGTCGACTTGAAGCGGGCGTCTTTTGATATCGGAGCAGCTATCTTGAACTAGATCAATTTCTCGATTAACTGACGATGAACGGAGACTCTAGTTTATGCTTTTGTTGTTTATGAACGAAATAATTGTAGTTTCATAGTTTTTCAATTGCAATTCAATTACAAGGAAAACAAAATAAAGGAAGCATCGGCACCATCGGACACATGTGCGAAGATTCGGAGAGATAGCAACAAGCGATGAAAATGCATACACTTATCGTCATTTTCTGTTTTTCCCATTAGAAGCCGGGCGGGCTTTATCGCGGTTTGAGTGCATGATTATGATCGTGTTGGTCGAATGTGTTCAGCGTTGATTGAAAAATTGCTTTGCCAAATTATAAGCCACTGAGTGTGGGGTCGAATTAATCAATTTTCCACCGGCAAACCTTCAAACGTGGAATCATCCGGGCAAGGAGGCAATTTTCTTAATTATGGAATCATTTATATTAATCATTTATTGTTTATATTTTTTTCATTCAGTGAAGATGGCACGTCAGTGGGATTAGTGCAAAACCAAATGCTACTGGCTTGGGGAATTTAATTCGTTAGACGTGAATGATATATTAAACATTCAAGTAGGCATTCGAAAAACGGTGTTGTATTTACACCGATATGATAAGCTTATGAACAATTAATTTAGTGGAAGTTATGAATTGAACAGTAGTTGCCAACATTGAAACAAATAGATGTGACCATGTCGGTAAGACATAAATAAATTTGTGGACATTGTTTTCTTGCGTAGAAATCCAAATTTTTTTTTTTTGAATTCCGTCACTACGGCTAGTGTAATTGAGATTTTTTCACAGTTTATAAGATTTCAAAAAGGTTTCAATAAGATGAAACACTGAAGTACTTAAAAACCTTTTTGAACTCCTATAAACTGTGAAAAAAACCTCAATTACACTAGCCGAAGTGCCGGAATTCTGAAAAATTATTTAGGTTTCTACCATTTAAAATTATCAAACAGACAGAATCCGAAGAAGTCAGATTCTCTTACAATTATGTTAGATATTTCATCAGCGGATGAAAGTGAAAAACGCATGACAAAATGATGCTATGAAGCAAGAAAACTTCTTTGACTATGTTAAAACTAAATTAAAATGCGACAATTTTCCATCAAACATGTATCTTGGCGAAAATTTGGGATCTTCCTCGCCAGAAATTTGCAATCTATTTGCAACCATCTTCCAAGATACAGGTAGCGGCAGAAAATAATGCGGAAATGTTCAAACTTGAGTATTGGGTTAATTCGTGTAGCTAGTGACTAATTTCTGTCCAAAGTGTATTTGTTTTTGTTTACTTTCAAGTGCTGCATCCAAACATTCTATTTGTTTTATTGCAAATTCGTCAAAATGTTCGCGAAAGAAGTGATCACCAGTTTGGTGCTCGCCCAGAAGAAGCCGAAAGAGATTGCCAGGGTAGGTGGTAGGGTGCCATTTGGCAACAGTTTACCACATAAAAAAGTTTCTGCAGGATGGTCATAAGCAGCGGAAAACGGGAAGCGGACGTCCGCGCTTTGCACGCACGCCGAACGTGAAAAAACCGGTCCGTGCAAAAATTGCGAGCAACCCGGTGCGTTTCATAAGAAAACATGCAAAGGAAGCCAATATTTCGGAGACACCCATGCGGAGAATCATCAAAGAAGCCTGCATCTTCCAGAGCCAGAGTGAAACACCACTTGATTACGGACCAGATCAAGGAACTACGAGTAACTATAGACACTCAAGTAATAGACCGGACAACGTGAGTCTGGCACAGTTGATGTATCCAAAACAGCTGTCAAATCGTATGGGAAATGCGAGGAAATGTTCGTTTTGGATACAGCATGGCGGCACGTTGTCCGATCTATTACCTGAATGTCTATACGAGTGACTCGTTCAAAGAGATTGCTTTTCTTGTTGAAGAAAGAAAAAATGATAATCCTGTTCTCCGAAGAAAATCATTGTGAAATTCAAATTTCAAACCAAACATCCTGCTGGTGTAATGATGTTTGGCTTGGTGGCGTCCAACGGTTTGAAAATGCCGCCTGTTTTCATTGATGCTGGAGTTAAAATCAATACCGAAGTGTATATCGGTATTTTAAAGGACCAAGTGCTTCCCTGGATGAAGGCCAACTTCTCCGAGAACCAAAATGTTGACTTACAGCAGGATGAAGCGCCGTTTCACACGTCCAATCGAACCCAACACAGGTTGAACGATAACATGAAGTTTTGGCCGAAGGATTTGTGGTCCCCTAGCAGTCCAGATCTTAATCCGTTGGATTATTCGATTTGGGCATATGTTGAAGCACATCACACCCTAGTGTGAAAACCTTGAAGTCAACCATAACACATACATGGCAGTCAATGTCGGAGGACTGCGTCCGAAAGGCATGCTCTGGCTTTATTGTTATTGTTAATAATAAAAATGGAGGACACATTGAATACATTTGTTTAAAAGGACTTTATAAAGATAACTGCACTCGAAAATGTTGATATTATTGCTTGAATTAGTTGAAAATGGGAATTAAAGAAATAGAACAAATTTTCGCATTATTTTCTACCGCACCCTGTATATACCACATTTTTTGACGCAGATCGTAATCACAAATAGTTAACCAGTCTACAAATCTGCCAATACATCTCAGATCAAAACAGAAACTTACACGGAAACTGGATGGCAAACAACATTGACTAAATATTGTGTACTTTCAACAAAACCATAACATACTTCTTTCCAAAATTAAATTTTAATCATGAATGCTTGAATTTTAATCACGACAATGAATATTCACTCGCGAACAATAGCGCTTAAATTAAGTTGTTTAGCACTGTAAAGCTCAATTCAAAGTAAATCTGGACGCATGGTTTCATACACCACCGCGTCCTTAGTGGTTGGAACAAAAAAAACGTTTGACAGGCATTTGTTGATGCGAGCACGATTACTATACAAACGAGTTTTAACGAAATTTGATTGCTGTATTTTAATGGATGACGAAAGATAGGGTAAGGGGATGTAATGTTAGCCTAGCTCCTTCATTCGGCCCATGTACCGAATGTGTCATTAATTTAGCAATAATCATTAAAATCATGTTGCTATTAGCATGGTAGATGTAATCCGTAGCAATTGAGACAATATTAATCATCTTATAGTTGTTCATTCTCGCGTAATTTTCGATTTCTTGAACTTTTGGGGCATCATGATTCCACTGGTTATGCTGAACAGATGATCTACACGATTTCAAGTGATCTAAATTTGCCTTAATTGAATCGATAAAGCAAGTAATGCAGTCTGGATGGGCAGAAAATAGTTACACGTTACAAGCTTACTATTCAAATAGCTAAAATAACAATGATTTTACAAGAAAATCATAGGCCCAATGTTGAGTACATATTTGTTTGTATGTTCCCAACTATGGCCTGTTGTATCAATAACGTAGTAAAAAGGTTGATATTGGTAAAATTTCAAGTGGAAATGCATGAATTTGCGGTTGTTTATATTCAAGTGGTCCATCTCAATACAAATCAAAGAGACAAAATCATTGTATAGTAAATTATAATGTTTTCATTATTGAATGGCTGATAAATCATATATGAACATCATTTAAGTGTTTCGAGGCAGTTTTACTTTAGTATGTGTTGTGAAATGTTGTATTAAGTAAATCCAGTTTACATTAAAGAGTGTCTGATAAAGCGGATTTTACCCTTCCTTCGGCAACACAAGACCAACGTTATGTTTTGGCCGGATCTAGCCAGCTGACACTACTCTAAGGAGGTACTAGAATGCCACTACTCTATGGTGGTCCTAGAATGGTATGCTGCAAACAAAGTTAATTTCGTCACCGAAAAGATTAATCCTCCGAATTGCCCTGAGTTCAGACCGATCGAAAAATATTGGGCAATTGTCAAGCGAAAACATCGAGGATGCGGAAAAGAAGTGACAAACGCACAACAAATGCGTTTAAATTCGAATAAGTTCGCCGGTACAGTGTCACCAGCGACTGTGCAGATCACGATGGCATCGATCACAAGTAAAGTGCGACAGGTTCGTTTGAAACGGTAAAATGTATTAACTTGTTACATATCGTTTGACGTTTTGATTGCCGTATTGATCAACCGTGTATGTTGTTTAATTCTTGAGTTATGATCACTTGAATGCGTCCAAAATTACTTTAAATGGGGCTTTACTTGGAGGAAATGCATTTACAACACTTGAGAATTTGTTCTCCACGTCAGGAGCGGCTCAAAACAGGGACTTTATCTATCTTTAAAGGCGGCTGAATCACCGTCCATGCGTCATCATTGGACTCTAAATTAAACTGTGCACTAAGCCCTTCGGAAGGCTAACGGGTAGGCGTCAGGTCTTGTAAGCCAGCCGGAAAACAACCAGAGCAGGAGAAAATAACATAAGAATACCTAATTTTGATCGTGATAACTGGCCTAGGCATTTGAGAGCACAGCATAAGAGGTAAAATAACTAAACAAAATATCTCTCTAATAATCCCAGGTATTTGAGATACCTAGGAATACCTAAGAGGTACTATTTTGGTATTGTCTTAGCTCAATTTGGTATTCACATAACATTGTGGTTATAATGTTATGGTATTACCTACAGGTAGACTTCTTATGCAGTGCTCTTAAATACCAAGGCCAGTTACAAAGTTATTCGTTCCTGTTCGGGAAGCAAACGTATGAACATCAACAGTAGAATACAATCCCACAATTTTGTCGGAAGAACCTGCAAACTGTACTGAAGGATCGGAAGTTTGGCATCTGTAGGAGGTGTGTTGGAAAGGATCTATGTTGCGTACATTTAGAAGTAATCATACCATCTTCCAGAGTTGTGGTACGACACATGAGCTGGGAACAGCTTAATAGTGATGGGCGAAATGCAAAAGCGCGTGATCGATCAACGAAAGAATGTGCAGGTTGAGGATCAAGAGTCGGTCTTCAACTTCAGCATTATCAACGCGTGCATAGCCCACACTCCAGAAGCACTTATGATGATAGGGATGTCTTTTACGTGCAGCTTTACGACGTGAATACGATTACTGCCCAAGCCTTGACGTCTAGATTATCATAGGAGTCTTTAAAGCTCATGTCAGCTATGAGAAAGAGTTAACACCGACTATTGTGAAGTTCAACGCTCACCAACGGTCAAACGACAACGGCCTAAGTCTTATTGAACTTACCGCTTCCAAGAACATGGCCATTTTAAGTGCCTACTTCCAGCACGGTTTGGAGGTCATTGCAGCAAACAGAATCCCAAATCGATCAAGTTTTGATTCATAGACGGCAGTTCTCCGACATAATCGGCGTTAGAACCTATCGTGGTTCTAACGACTCAGACCTCTACACCCGATGATAATAAACTGTAAACAAAACTATCCGTCGTTAACAACGTACGGTAGAGTTGCTCGCTTTAGTACCATCTCGAATGACTAAAATAACCTGATGTAGCCACAGTCTACGCGCAGAGTATCCAAGCAGCGTTGATGAGGCTGTGCTATACCCCTCAACCCAACCAATCCTTCAAGCCCCTCCTGAGGACTGTCGGAATAATATCAAAGCAGCCACCAACCATGCAGAAGTTAAGCATGCTATCCAACAGCTCAAGAATCACGAAGTGACTGGTGGTAACGGAGCTGAATTAATCAAGACGGGCCTGGAGACGCTGTATATTTGTATGCATCGGCTGATAGCCCGAATCTGGAAAACCGAATAGCTACCAGAGGAGTGGAAGCAAGAGATTGTATGCCACATCTACAAATTTGGCAAGAAAGTGAAGTGTGAGAGCACTATTGAGCAATATTCCTAAATGCCGCCTACAAAGGGCTATCCCAGATCATCTTCCGTCATCTATCACTAACAGTAAATTAGTTTGTGGGAAGTTATCAGGCCAGTTTCCGACGGAAACGACAAGTATCACGAGAAGAACAGGGCTACACAGCCAATGAACAATTGATCTGTTTTGCGGTTGATATGAATGTTGTCGGCAGAATCTTTGGATCGGTGACAGAACTGTACACCTGCCTGGAATGCAAAGCTACAAAAGTCGGACTGGTGGTGAATGTGTCAAAAGCAAAGTGCATGAGACTTGGCTAATACAAGAGAAGGACCGGTAAGCACTCGGTGTTTTCAAACGAAACGTGCTTAGGACCATCTTTGGCAATGTGTAGGAGAACGGTGTGAATCTGCAAAGGATGAACTATAACCTCGACCAACTCTACAGCAAACCCAGCTTCCGGAAAGTGACAATATATGGAGAAAAACGTTGGAAAGGGCATGTCCCAAGAATGCCGAACAGCAACCCTGAAAACATGAAAAAAAAAAACAGAATATTCCAGGAAGCATTTCTGAACACTAATATAGTCAACCCAGAAATATTATGGAAGCATATAAGGAAAACTAGACATTTCTAAACTAACGTAGAATGATCCCAGAATAATTCTGGGAGGGTTTTAGAATTATTCTGGAAGTGTTTCAAAACTATTCTGAAAGCCACTTAGATTTGTTGTTTTTGATTCCTGACGTATAACACCGCTAATCTGAAAGCATCCCTGATCAATTCTAACATTATTCGAGAAATACTTTGAAGCTGTGTTTTAAAAGTCATTTCGGCTCAGATGGATTATTTTTTCGATAGCTTGTTTCTGGAGCTGAATTTCTAAAAACAATGTTTAGTGAAAGTATAGCTCTTGGCTAATTCTACAACTTCTTCCAGTAGGGCATATCCTTAAATGTAATATTGAAAGTGTTATTTTCATTGGTATCCGTTCTCACGCCTCAAGAAACTTTCGATCGTTCTCAGGAAACTTTTGACTAATATTTCGAGCTCAATATGTCACTTTTTTAATTACAGAGTATAAGTTTATAGGAAATAAAACATGTTTTGATTTTAAGCCATTCGTTGTGTTTTTATAGACATATGTTTCACTGACGACCATTGCCACCCTGTAGATACGTATGGGTGGAGTTCAAGTGAACCTTAAGATTTGTCATGAATCTCGTCGGGATACCTTCGGCAAGTTCTTGCTCGTGGCCTTACTTCTTGCGACCGATATTGCTAAGTTAGCGTAGCACGTCATCAACTGAACAATACAATGCTGTCCTATATCCCGTTCCTTACTTTTGTGTTCCTTACTTTTGTCCTTATGTCTTGCAGCAGGAAGTAACCGGGCACAAGAATGGAACCGATGAAGCCTACAGCTTGAACAATCTCCTTATCACTTTTGAGATACTTTGCTAGTATGCACTACAAAAGATTTTCACGCAGGCCTAGTGCGTAGACTTCATCCATCTAGATGGAACATTGCAGCAGTTTGGTCGAATTATGTTTGTATTTTTGACTGATAGCAAGGTGATCACAGCTACTTTGGCGTTTTTCAAAAGTCAGGAAAGATCCAGAAAAGGCGAGGTTTAGTTTGGGGTGCGAAAGCATAAAAGGTATTTTGAAGAAATTCGATATGGTAAACTTTAATCCTGAGGTAACATTGTATATTGTACTATGAATCTAGATAACTTGGCGTTCTTGGTCTTACTTGATGATAGCAATGAGCTGCGAGACACAAAACAGATGTGTGCTTGTTGGATGGAAACTCAGTTGGCACGTATAAGGCCAAACATCTCAATAGTACAGGAAACAAAATTGGTGACCACCGATAACAAAACCAGCAGAGAAATACAAATACGCAGTATGTGAGGCTGGAAACCGTGCCTGCTTTAGATTCCGGAAGACACTACGATCTAATCTTAGTCCTCTACGGCCACACGACATGTATTTTGTTCGCGGAGGAAGGTGGAGATTGGTGCCTTTGAACGAGAGGTGTTTCATATGGTTTCCGGAGGAATGCAGACGGAAGGAGTAGAAATCATGAATTGTATGAGTTGCTAGGAAAACTTACACACCGCAAAAATCTGTCGACTACGTCGGGTTAGCCACAGCACGGCGAAATATCGTAAGTGGTTCTCGAGACCGAACCTACCGATACAATGAAAAGAGGCATGGCACAGGCACCAAGTCAAAAGAGACCTGCAGACCCTTCGCAGGCTACGAAGTGCTGCCATGGACCGTACGATTTGAAGACAAATGATATACCTATTCTGCAGAAGGCACCTAACCCTCAGTCTATGATTGTCGTTGAGTGCATACCGTAGCTCTGCTACCGTTGGACGAGCGCACACCGATTACCTCGTGGACCAGACAGTTGCGATGGTGTCTTCTCGTCACGAACGAGTCCTTTTGTGCGGCTTCAAACCAGCCATGTTCTCCTTCTTAGGTTCGATCGGCGAATCAAGGCAAAACCGTCTTGGTCACGCCAAGAAAAGCATTACTTCCCTTGACGGTTGTTGTCCTCGAACTAGAGAGCAGGGCTAGTGCTTTTCGGCTAAGTATAGGCGTCCCTCAGAGTAGTCCGACTAGGCCGATTGGTGTTCCGTGTGGGTGACCAGTATGTAAGTCAAATTTGAATTTAATCAGCAGGCGCGAGAACCAATGGACGATTCTGGATCTCGTCTTAAGGTTGAAGGATACATCATCAATTTTCGGTCATCATCAAAAATTCGAAAACAGTTTTTTCGTTCAAAATCAAAACATAGTTCGTGAAAATGTATTCACTATATACTGATCGCCAAGCGGAACATAGTGAATATATTTTCATTCCCAGAATTTGAATATCAAACGAAAAAACTGCTTTAGATTTTTTGATGATGACGGAAAAATGATGATGAATCCTTCAACCTTAAGACTCTGGTAAAAATGGCTAAGCTCGGAGCTCTGGAGCCGGAACTAATCGCGTATAAAGTAGTCACATCCAACAAGTGGCCAAATATGCGAACCAAAATGTTGAGCATTACCGACATGACGTTGACGAAAGCTATCGACACGTGTCGGCCGTAGGATTTTGCGACGAAGCGGTCGCAGGAGCTTGCGGTTTACTCTCCGGAAGTTTAGGTGAACGAAGTCGCGAAAGCAAAATTTCGTTCCAAAAACCAGTCTTTACGGAACAAGTTCTGCGGAGATCGTCACGACTTCTCTAAAGGGTCCTGTCCTGCTAAACGGTAAACGGTGCCATAAATGCAATGGGAAGAATCATTTTGAGAAGGTATGCAAGGCAAGCCATGGATCCCAAAACAAGAAGTCGCGCAAGGTTGAGGAGTTGAAGGATAAAAGCACGGATTTGGACGACCAAACACTGTCAGGCAATGAAGAGTCATCGGAGGGGCGCGAAAATGAGCATGAGATCGGAAAGATTTTCGATTATTTGTCGAAGGGAGGCAGCGTGATGGCGGAGTTAAAACTCAACTTGTCTAATCAGTGGCAGTTAGTGGTTTGCGAGGTGGACACCGGAGCTAACACGAGCCTTATTAGACATAACTGGTTGGTCGAAATGACTGGAGATGAAAACCTGAAGATGAGCCCTACAGACTGCAAAGTTTCGGTGGAAATCCTATCAACGTTCTTGGGGAGGTGAAGATTCCTTGCCGTCGGCTGAAGCGCTGATACAGATTGGGTCTACAAATTGAGGACGTCGGCCATCGGCGACTACTATCGGCGAAAGCATCAAGTGAACTGGGCTTCGTCGAATTCTGCAAATCTGTTACGTTCCATAAGTCAGATGAAACAAAAACACAAAATTTGAATGTTCACAGGATCGCAGCCGAGAAGATTATAGAAAAGCCCGAAGGGAATCTTTTCTGGCTACGGAAAATTCGACGGTCAAGTATCATTGGAGGTGGACCCGTCCATTTTGCCTTCAATCCAGTCTCCTCGCCGTGTTCCGATTGCCATGAGAAGCAAGCTAAAGAAGGAGCTGGAATCGTTGGAGAAAGAAGGAATGATCGTGAAGGAACCCCGGCATACCGATTGTTCAACGATATGACCCACAATCAACGAGCATCAGAATCTGTCTTGATCCTATTCCGCTCAACAAGACGCTAAAGAGACCAAACCTTCAGTTCGATCTGCTGGTGTTTGGGCTTGGTGAAACTTTGGAGGAAGCTCTCATCGACCACAACAGAAGCTTGGAAAATCTTCTGATTCGTTTGGAGAAGCACAACGGTAAACTAAATAAATCAAAGCTCAAGCTATGTCAAACCTCTGTGAAGTTCTTCGGACATGCCTTGTCAAGCAAAGGTCTTCAAGCAGATAAGTCAAAGGTTGCTACGATCCAAAATGCTCCACCACTTAACCGAAAAGAGATACACCGTTTCATCGGAATGGTGACTTATTTGGGAAGATTTATTCCAAATCTGAGCTGCAACTTGATGAACCTCCGTAAGCTGATTTCAGATGAGGTGCCGTGGAGATGGACGAAGGTCGAAGAAGAAGAGTTCAACCGAGTGAGGGGCTTGGTTGCCGATGTTGGAGCTATGCAAGTTGCTTTGAACTAGGAGTAGCTGTCTAGCAAGATCAAGGAATTGTAGGGCATGGGAAGTTGACGCGCCAATTGAAAAGGAGTTGTTGACGATTCTGTTTGCGTGTGTTCGTTTTGACCAGCATATGGTCGGAAATCCGGAAACCATTGTGAAGACCGATCATAAGCCTTTGATCAGCATTTACCGGAAACCCTTATTGTTTGCTCCACGAAGATTGAAACATATGCTGCTCAACCTTCAACGCTATTATCTGGTGCTTGAGCTCGTGACAGGGAAGGAGAACGTTGTGGGTGATGCGCTCTCTATTGTGCACCATTCGACGACAAAGCAACAAAGGACGAATACAGTAAACTGCAAATTCACAAAGTATACGGTGAGGTCGAAGGGATGGAACTTACCAAATATCTTAACATTTCGGACAGTTGCCTGAACGAGATCATGAACGAAACGGCGAAGCATCCGTGCCTGCAGAGCCGTGCCTCTTGTTCAACAAGACTCGCCTAGATCAGCTGATCATGTACCAGATGGAGTTCGTGCATATTATGGGTACCGGGATGAGCTATCCATTCAGGTCGGCATTGTTTTTCGACTTGAGCAATGCCACGTGAGCCACAATGGGTGTGAAGCGACTAGCAAGCTGACTAGAACAAATTTGTGTTGTGAGCAGCCAAATCAAGGATGTTGTCAAGGGATGTCCGGTTTGCGCAAAATTTGCTACATCGCAACCAAATCCGCCCGTGAAAAGTCGATGGATGTTTTTTCCAGCGAGTTCCGTGGTCAGAGTCAGATGTTCCTAGTCACAGTCGACCACTATTCAGATTTCTTCGAGGTAGATATCCTAAAGGATCTGACGCCAGGATCGGTTATAACAGCCTGCAGCAGAAATTTCGCTCGACATGGAAAACCCCAAACTATGTTGACCGATAATGAGACGAACTACGTCAACCAGAAAATGAGAAAGTTTGCATCGGAATGGGACATCGACCACGTCACATCAGCTCAACACCATGCGAACGGCAAATCGGAAGCATCCGTAAACATTGCAAAACCTTTGCGGAAAAAGTCAGAGGAAACCGGAACGGACTTTTAGTACGCACTTTTGCATTGGAGGAACATTTCAAATAAAATTGGCTCTAGCCCTGCTGCTCGTTTGTTTTCTCGTTCTACACGTTATGGAATTCCAATATCCTGAATCAATCGGAAAGGACAGAAGGAAGATGAATTTTGAACCGAAACCAGGGACTTGGCAACCCTATAAGGCGAGATAAGGCGCTATAACCTTGGCAATTATTACCAGGCTGTTGGCTCAAACGCCAAAAGTTCATCCGCAGGCAAAAGGAGCATAAACTAATCTATCTAGCATCTATGCTCCCAACGATAAAGTACAAATTATCACATTATTTAACTCTACATGGAAGCGTTTGGTACGGGAGGTCCACGCTTTCTTCCTTCCCTTGATTCAAAGTAGTAGAGCGTTCTAGATCTTTCTGGAATTGCTCTATTTCTTGAAATCCTCTCTGCGGCACATACTACGCAGTTGACCTGGCCGATGACAAGAAAAATGATGTATTCAAGAAACCATCATTTTCCAGGATGCTTTCAAGAATTGGCTGCGTTAGTGTGAGATTAGATTAGATTAGATTAGAAACCAGGGACTTGGCAACCCTACTCTATTTACTTGCAGTTGACAGTATGCAACATACTACGGGCCTTATTTAAATAATGCACGTCTGACGTTTATTTCTACGTATAGAAAAGCCATAATTGTTTAAAAACAATGCGACTTTTGACGTTTGGTTGTTAGAGATGTTGGCTACAGGAAAATCGCTGTCCGCCTGGTCTCTACAAGAAACCTACCTGAGCTACAGACTAGATCAGCTGTGTACGTGCAAATGAAGCCGGAAGTATCGAAACAGTGGACGCTTGGAACCGTCTCAAATCGTCTCAGTGATCGATCGTACACCGTCAACGTAAACGGAAGCAACATTCGTCGAAGTTTGAAACACTTGAAGCCACGTAAGGAACCCGAACCGTAGGAGGAAAATTCATCAGCAAACACCGCTGCTGCTTTGATGCATCCAGAGAGAAGATACGAAAGCGATCCAGTTGACAGCTTTCAATCAGTCATCAACCAAAGCGAGTCTACTCAGGCAGTGGTGCCAGTTTTGGGTTCAGCAAGTCAACCTACCGCAGCGCCACGTGTGCGTCAGTCACCGAAGGCCAACGAGGGTTCGAATGCAGAATCCAGTTTGTCGTGTTCCAGAGAAGTTGAAGGATTATGTTGTTGAGTACAAGTAAAACAGTTCAATGAGCCGTTCGTTTGGATTGTAATCAGTTTTAGCTTAATAACTTTTTCACAATCGTCGGATCGCTTTGCGGTCTTGGAAAAAAAGTTTCCTTGATAAATTTCCAAGAGGAAAATTGCGTTCACTTATTTTTAGATTGCAACGGGTCACCTCGCCAGATTATTCTATGTAAAAGTAAGTTTTCCCATATAAAATCCTATGTAAAATTAAAACCTCGTGCGCAAAAATATAGTTTTACCGATCGAGCAGAAATTTTGCACAGTTATTATAAGACCCAATAAGCTCCCAAAAATCAAAAGGGAACTGGAATTTGAATTTTGACCCAGGCTAGTGTACACCCCAACGGAGTACACCCCTACATGGTGTTGGTTGTAACTCAAGCTTGAGCAGGTCGAGCATAACTTTGTAAGAGTAAAGACCAAAGTCTGAATAAAGAACTATTTCAAGTGTAATAAATTAAATCTAGTGTCTAGTGTTTAATGAAGTGTTCTACACCTACATAAATACTTTTTCGCTGCCCAATCCGCTAACGATCTTTTGAGGACGAACAGAAGTTGAATATACTAGCCATTAGACGTCAATTATCACAGAAGAGGAATTCTATGAAGAGAATCTGGAATCAAGGATTCCTAACTTGTATGTTTCGAATGCTTTGTACCGAAGTTCAACTCGTTCAATCAAGATTGGCTTCAATAAGTATTCACAATTCCATGTTTTGATATATGCCCAAGTAGTTCCCTGTAAGTGAGGAACGATATACCTACTTTGTTGAAAAGGCAACAAAATCTTCCGTACATTGCCTATTTATCAAAGAAACCGAACCCTAAAACGTTATAGTGA